>JAOTON010001041.1:0-164872 GCA_034440635.1 Lepas anatifera | reverse complement strand
TGGCCGAGAGAAGATATTTTAGTGCACATCTGAAGCTGAGGTGCCTGTAGGGAGAGTGGTGAATTTCATCCGGGCCCACTGCAGTGTTTCCACATTTGCTAATGGAGTAATTTAGTTCGGTCTCTTCTTACCTACCTTACATACCTTACCTTATTGTATGAAAGGTACGTTATAGTACTCCTGATTACTAGAATTGAAGAATGTGCGGCGTTTGCACCATTCGGCCTGGTCTCTTGAGCGCTGGTTTTAGGAACTGTTGGCTGCAACGCCGTTGCAATGATTTCACAAAGGCGTCCATGACTTCCTTGGGTGCCGTGATGTTTTGGGCCGGAGATTGTCAGTTGAGGGAAGGGTCCACGAGGCAGTCAGTTTCGCAGAGAAAGCTCCAATGGTTTGAAATTTGAGATTTGACTGAGAGAATGGGTGTAAAGCGGTTGAATTTAGAAACGAAGGCGTTGTTACTATCTTTTTGGACCCACTTGCGCGTGTTTTGAAAGTGGGCTTTGGCTGCCTGGAGAGCATTATGAGGTAGGGTTGTGTGCCCTCCTCCTCGTAGGCTTTCCTGGCTAATTCTTAATCATTTGAGCTTTGGCGTGTGCGCTGTCTCTGCATTCCACCATGGGGCTCTTTTTTCCTGTCGAAGGGCCTTGACTTTTTGGTATTGCACAATGTGGCTGCTTGTTTAGCTGAAGGCTCTTAGTACCGAGTCAATGTCTGCCGAGTCGGGTCACCTCCGGTGACAAGTGTGAGGTTGACCTCTCTGCCTCAAACTTGTTCCAGTCGGCACGTTTTAGATTCCAGCGAGGGGTAACAGGAGTAACATGGTCGATTGAGCCCCGAATGGGAATACCAATTTTTTATTGGAGGTGATCGCTCATCTCCTGGGTTGTCTTCGACTTCCCAGGGGAAGGCAGTGGCGCAATTCTAGGAGAGCAGCACGAGGATGTCAATGGCAGTGTCAGAATAGCCACCGCGCATTGCTTGGTGGGTCGGAGCGCCGTTATTTAAGATAACTAGATTTGAGAGTCTGATTTGCGTCATAGATGATTTCGCCTCTGCAAGATTGGTGGCTGCGGCGCTGCCCCATGAGGGATAGGCGAATGACCGTTCAAAGTCTCCGAAGTAGTAGCAAAGGGCCGGGAATTTGTGCCAGCACAAGGTTCTGGGCGAGGGTCCCGGAGCCGACGGGCCAGATCGCTTGGAGAGATGTACGAGTGAAATCACCGTCAATTTGACGTTCTGAATTTCTACATTGATAAGAAGCGACACAGTCGAGTGGCGTAACCAAAGGCACTTGGCTGTGAGGGATGCTATTTTCAATAAGGATGGCAGTGCCTCTTTTGACGGACGGTAGCGTTTACATTTTTGGCGGTACCAAGAGTAACCCGAGATTTTGAATTTGTTGTTATCATTGATCATTAAAGAGGGTTTCTTTGAGTGCTGCTACTACCACGGGCTTCTTTTCTCAAGCAAAGATTGATTTAAATAAGGGGAATTTCCCAATTAGACTGTTTTTGTTCCATTGGAGAATTGAACCCATGGTGATTTAATGTCTTAGATGCTGAGGGGGTTTTGCGGGGACGGGGGCGGAGGTGATAGGAATGTGTGTGCTACTCTTGTGTCGCTGGTAGTGGGAAACGCGGGGACGAGTGCCGAGTGTACCGGAGTTTCGTCGGCACCGGGGGAGCTGCCGGGCCTGAGGGATTTGGATGAGACTGAACTGCAGTGGGGAGGCCGACATGAGATAACTATGTTCTACAGAAGAGTCTGCTTGACCGAGATGCTGTCAGCATTTGTGTAAGACTCGACGTCCCGGGGCAGCTCACTATCAGGTTCGCTTGTTGCTACCTTTGACGTGTCGGAATCACTGGCAAATTGGAATTGCATGTAATGACATGCCAGGTCTGTTTGAGGAAGCCACAATGGCGGGTCGTCGGTGCTTGAGGCGAGGCAGAAGCTTTGCTGCTGTCCATGAGAGAGGATTTCGATTTGGGTGGCCACACTGACTTTTTCTGTTTGAGTGGCAGCTGACATCTTCACTGGAAGGGGGGGTAGCTGCCACTCTGGTGTTTCCGTCCCGGCGCCCGCCGTAGGCGGGCGCCTCGGGAGGGGTGCACCGGTGACTTTTGGGTGGGAGGGGGCTGGGGGAGCGGGGAAACACGGTAAAGCTTAGGCACCTGCTGAGGGAGCTGCTTTGTACCGCCCTTCCCGTTGAAATAACCAGGTCTTCCTGATGACATGGGAGGGACGGATTGGGGGCGGTGGTACTTTTGGGCGGAAGACCCGGAGTCGGAACAGGCTGGAGGTTGGCTGGGGGATCACGTCCAGCCTGTCTTGGGAGTCCACTTGCGCCAAAGGTGTTTGTGCTGTAAGCCAGGTGCGTGTTTTGCATGACATGGGGGATGGCCAGCCGAAGGGGGTACCGTGACTAGCGGCTCCATCAGGGGGCGAAGGGCGACGCTTTTGGGAGGCGGTGAGCTGAGGAGTGGCCTGGCCAGCTGTGCTGGGGGGCTGCCGCAGTGGCCTTGCCACCACGTGCCTGGGGTTAGGGAGTGGCGTTTTTCGCTCTCACGCACTTTTTGCGGGCCAGGTCGAAGGGGAGCTTTTCCGTTTTCAGCCACCATATTTACATGTGTTCCTTTCACGGAGCCAGGCTGGGCAATTTAGGATCGGTAACCCCATGGGCGCCGCCACAGGCAGCACACGAGGGGCTAAGAAGGGAGGTGCAGTCTTTGGTTCGGTGCTGCAGCACTGCACTTGCCACAGCGGGGGCGGGGTTTTTACAGCTGGACTCAACGTGGCCGTACCTTTGACAGATTTGACACCTGATGGGGTTGGGGTAGAACGGCTTCACTGGGTAGACACAGTCGCCCAGTTTGACACGGCCACAGTCATCTCGGCACTTTGTGTCGAAGGTGACGAGGAAGCGATTGTCTTTACGGTGAGGGGCTTTTTCTGTGGTGGGCTTGGGGAGATTGAGTCTTTGAATGGTGAGCACACTTTGGCCCTCAAAATCAAAGTTGCGCTCGATTTCGTCTTCAGAGAGGTGGGACGCCTCTGGCGCACGAATTGTGCCCCGGTAGAAGTTCAGAGATTCTATGAATGGCGAAACTCACCGGTTTCGATCCGAAAGTTTTGATGCCAAGCAGGGCTTTGGTTGAGGCAGCGTTGCTGGTTTTAACAAGGACGTCTTTTTTGGTGCCGGATAATTTCATAGCTGCCTGTCACCTTTCGGCTGATGGCCTTGTCCAGACTGAAGGTAGATTCCTTCGCAAGATTTTGGTGGATGGAGTCGTAACAACCAACCAGCCAAGCTCCGCTTAGCAGGTTTGCATTGTTAAGGCGATCCAAAGTCAAAGTCAAAGGCTTTTTATAAGGCGTTCTATGCATAGCACCTTTGCCCGCCTCTAAAGGAGTGTGTGGGAGAATTTTAGAATTTTGCGTGAGGGCAAGCTACTTTAGTCTGTTAAAGCAGTGGGAGTTATTTCAAGTAATGGGTTGCAAGATGTTTCAGCTTGCGAATGGACAGTCGTGGCAATGGCATAGCCATGCCAAGGGAGTTCTTTTTATAAACTTAGACCCGTAGAGTGCGAAGGTTATCTCTATGGTTGAAGACCTTAAATTTAGAATTTGGAATTTAGAATTTAGAATTTTGTGTGTCAGCTACTGATGTCCTCTTGTCTACGTTACTCGAAATCCTCCGTTAAATCAATAATTTTCATATTTTAGAAACTGCGCTAAACACCTGGCCAGGGTGCCACGAATTTACCCTGCAACCTGCAGGTGAGGTTGCAGCTCCCCTCTCCGGCTGGGCAGCCGCCGAGCAGAGAAAAAGAGAAGTGTGAGAGGGCAGTTAGATTGTTAGTAAGAGTATGAGTGTGGTTAGCATAGAGCCGCAGTGAAAGGTATCACTGTAATTTAGCTCGGTTATTGTAAATGGTACGTTATAGTACTCTCGATTACCATAATTGATGAATGTGTGCTTTTTGCACCATTCTGCCTGGTCTTTGGAGCGCTGGCTGTACGAATTATTAGCTGTGACACTGGCGTAATGGTCAGCAAATTTATCCATGACTTCCTTAGGTTCGGTGATGGGTTGGCCAGCTATTTTTAGTTGAGGGAAGGGTCCACGGGGTGGTCGCTTCGCAGAGAAAGCTCTGATGGTTTTCCAAACTTGGGTGGTGGGAGTGAAGCGGTTGAATTTGGAGGCAAAAGAGTTGAAACTATCCTTTTTAACCCGCTTGCACGTGTTTCGAAAGTGTTCTTTTGCTGCCCGAAGTGCACATCGAGTAGGGCTGTGTGCCCTCCTCTCATATGCCTTGTGGGCTCTTATCATTTGCGCTTTGGCGTGTGCCGTCTCTGCGTTTCACCATGGGGCTCCGTTTTTCTTTCGGGGTCCTCTGGTTTGTGGTATTGCTACTTGTGCTGCTGAGCTTATGGCTCTTAGTATTAATTCAATGACTGCCGAGTGTGGGTCGCCTTCGGTGACCAGTGTGAGGTCGACCTCTGCCTCAAATTTTGTCCAGTCCGCTCGTTTTAGACTCCAGGAAGGGGTAAACAGATCAACGCGGTCGAGTGCTCCTTCGGGGATATCAATTTTGATTGGGAGGTGATCGCTCATGGGTGGTGACCATTCAAGTCTCTAAGGCGATCAATGAGAATGGCTGGCTATATTAACTTACGTTATACCGTGCAGAACCGCTCGAGTACAGTTTTCAGTTTTATGGCTGCGCGCTTTCTGTGTAGCGGAGAAAGTTCTGGAGGCTGTGGCGTCAGAGCGTGTGGGTGACGTCAGAGCGTCGGGCGGTTTTCCCCACGTGGCCCGGCTAAGCTTAAATAACGGCGGAGCCAGGGAATGAGGCAGGGAGGGTGAGTGCTTGTGCAGTAGAGAATTTTGAGGGAGACGCTAACTGACTGGCTCTTGTGTAATGCTGGTGAATTTGAAGGTTAGGCAAGAGAGCTTTAACTAATGGGAAGTTAACCTATATACAGCGTGGTGTGGGATTTTATCCTATCTGGAGTATCGGCTGAAATTTCCTAGGATTTGGATTACAATGGGCTGTTACAGCCACTAGGCTACTGAGCGGAGGGGAGGCAGGGGGCCTCTTCAGGACCTATCAGGGACCTAGGTGGCCAGGGGCGCCGCCACGGAATTTTCGCAGGGGGACAGACCCGGGCTGGTGCGGACCGGGGAGGCGAATTTTGAGCATATTCGGTAACTGACAGCATTAATGACCATTGACCCAAAGAATTTTGGGGGGACTTCCGCGTCCCCCTGGTTGGCCAACAGGGGGGGACGCGTCCCCCTGTCCCCCCGCTTTCGGCGCCCATGTAGGTGGCTATTAGCCTCGAAAGGGTCCAAACTGGGATCTACGTTATTTTAGGTAGCGTTTTATGGGCAGGTGCCGTGACACCTTTGCATAGACGCAGCCCGTGGAGGGTATGTGTGGGACCTCACTGCTAATTAGCGAGGGTGAAAGACAGTCTACTGGCCGTACGTTTAGGGATTTTGGCAATGAAGGACCGATAGGTCCAGTCAAAGCCCCTCACCCAAGAACCAGAGGTTCAACAAGTGAGGTCACCCAGGCTAACCACCGCTCGGGTTTCAGGCCGAAGAGAGAAATGATAGTTGAGAAAGATGCGGGACGGGACTGAGGAAAGGGGTACTAGGTGGCCGGAATCCTAGAAACCAACACCACCTAGTCCGATAGAGATAATATTTACAGGTCAGCTGTGGAAACAGCGATAGGCAGGGCTGGTACCAGCAACAGCGCTCGGAGCAGGTGGTCACAGGAACTCCAGAAGCCGCCAACAGCAGTCGCAATAGGCAGCCGGGCGTCGGACGTCAGACAACCAGACCTGTCGGCAGAGCTCAGAACGTAGTGTCAATGCGCGTGTTTTAAATAACTCGCAATCTACAATACTGGACCATGCATAGTTTATGTTCTGTAAACAGAAAAATATGCTGCCTAATGCACACGCCGAAAATATATAATCAAATTTGCCCAAAGCTAGTCCAAAAATTAATCGCTACATTTTTTACAGTTACCGGTGGGCGCCTAGGATATTTTTTGCGCCCGAAAGCCCAAATACCTAATTAAAAACTGTTGACATTTTTCGCTACGGAAAATAAAATGAGGTATGGCACGAGCTTAGCAGGTCAAATTGTAAAAAACTGACCTGAGGTCAGGCCAAAGTCATTATCCGCTCTAACCCGGTGTCCTAATTTGTATTTGTATTTGCGTAAACACGAGCAGGATGTATCACAATTACAGGTGCGGTCAAGTGGTAAAAAGGTAAATAAGTTATATAATGCCCGCTTCACACCGCCAACGTAGCGTAGGAGCGGACGGGAGCGGAACGTAACGGGCGAAAGTTAAGCAATAACCCAAGACTCAAGGAAATCTTGGAACGTATCACCAAATCTTGGGATTTGGGGAAAACTGGTTGTCATGGAGATCTGGCAAACGCTAAACGGAACAACAGCAAGCGGAACGTTCGGGAAGGCGTCGTGCGTCGTTGTTTAAACACTGCGCGGGCTCGGGAGTAATCTGGGTGCCTTTTCAACTGATTTTACTGCTTTCTTGCGTTCGTGGGCTGCTGTTGATCAACATGCGTGACGAAGACCTTTTGTTGATGCTGGCGCTTGGTGATAGTAGTGACACGCCACCACCAACTAGACGCATTTGGGTACGGGAATCCCTACAACACCGAAGCTCAAGAGGTGAATATTCTACCCTGCTGCGCGAGGCCAGGCAGAACCCAGAAGAGTTTTATCGAGCCTATCGTATGACTCCAGAGAGGTTCGATCAACTGCTGGAGTGTGTTGCTCCACGCCTTCATCGGGAGGACACGAATTATCGGGCGGCGATTCCCGAGGCTGAGCGCCTGGCAATGACCATCAGGTGAGTATCATTTAAACACAGTAATATTCAGATGTTGAATATTACTACTATTGAATATTATTTCCGGCCCCCCCGGAAGGTGCCCTCCCCGATCGGCAATCCTGGATCCGCCTATGCCTATGTCTATGATTGCCCGAGTTGTTCAGTAATTGTACATTACTAATTCAATTCCTTTCTTAAATGCACCTCTAAACCATTGATGGCCAAATTAAAGTTCCTTTTTGTTTACTTACATCTCAGAAAAGCAGAACCAAGGTCAGAAGCAGCACTGTTTTTGTTTATCTTGTATCAAGAACATTGAATTTGAATTGTACGAACTTACCTGCTTTATTGATGGAATTCCACTAAAAGATTAATCACAATTAGCGCAAAATCACTTAAAAACACTTTTCAAATAAACCAAACGTTCATTACGCTCCGCTCATGTACAGTGTCCCAAAACCTGGGGTGCTGGGTGCAGAACGACACCCAGTCAATCAGAATTTTCCACTCACTTTTATATTTTTTTGCTGAATTTTCCACTCACTTCCAACAATATTTACTTCTACTATTGAATAACTATTGAACAATATTTTACTACTATTGAATTTTACTCAACAATACTTACTACAAAGCCCAGTTCCATTGCCTCCTCTACCAACGTCCACTGGAAAAAGAGAGCAGCAGAATCGACTAGAAGATCGCCAAATTAACTCGGCTCTTATGCGCTTCTTTCGCTTTTCTGAAAGAGAATCTGGCGATTTCTATTTTTCTGGTCAATTATACCTGGCATCCTTATCTCCACCGATTTCAGTGGAACAACAGAATCGAAATTCTGGCGCGGGCAAGACGCACAGTGCCCCCTCCCCTGCCCCACCGGAGAAAGTTCCAATGGGTGAACGCCGCCACTAAATTCCACCACTCGCAAAATTGGTGAGTGGAAAATTAGACACCCTAGCCTTGTGTTGCCAAAAAAATGAGCTGACCGCTTTGAAAGATACATTTCTGGAAAACAGTTTATCTGTGCATATGATTTCTAGGCTTACGTCCTTGAAAAGTTGTTTTTGTATTTCTGGTACCGAGAATAGTGAAAAATCATTTTTGGTTATCTTGCTGTTAAAAGCAATTATCTTGAAATTTGTATGGTAAGCAGCATATTTTTTTGACATTGTATCGTAGAAAATTGACCGTTTATTGCGAAGAAAATAATTTTTATCCATATTAGCCCTTCATTGCTGCGTCCACGCCGTGTGACACCCAAATCTACTCACGACACCCTACGACACCCTAGGCATAAATACGCTGATATTTAAGTTGAACTAAAAGTGTCCGGTACTTTAATACATTGAAACTCTACATTTTCATTAAATGATTTTTTGGGCAACAAGAATGCATCCAGTTACCCTTCAAACATCGGCACTTTTTTGTATGGCTGGTCTACGGCGTGGACTTACCAAAACGCCGTCTTTACATCTAGTAAATAAAAGCGGCATCTTTAGGCTTTTTGAAAGGCTGGTTTCGTATTCGTTATTGACAAAACATTGTTAGTCTTCCTCTTGGTGTGCTTTTAGTTGTATAATTTTCTTGTCTATAAGGATTTAGAAAATAAATTTAGAGCAAGTTTTGAAATGCAAATTATGTTGCTTATGCGACCGGCAACTGGATTGCGATCAGAAATTTAAATTAGTAGTTGCTTCGACGCTGTCGCAACCCGCCGCGCCTGGCTGATTGTAGACGAAAGGAAGAAACAACAGAAAGGAGGCTGCAGCAGCTTCGATTAATATTGATAGAAAGCAGCATACTCATATGAAGGTGAGTATATATGTGAAGAGAAGCAGGGGAATTGACAGTTAAAGAAAAGAAACTTTTAGCAAGAGTCTGGAAGAGTTTATTGCCATGATAGAAAGTTTGTAGTTTCGTCTGGAGTTAGTTAAGTGTAAACCAAGGCTCTACTGGGCCCTAGCATAGGTGTATGCGAGGTGCAGTGATTGAGGACAGGTGTGGCCTCCAAAATTCCGATAGCTATAGCTATAGGTATAGGTATAGGAGGGGCGTTGTCCCGGACAGGAAAATTATACAGTGTATGCGTAGATAATTAATTTTGGAACTAGGTATTGCATGAAAATATCCCTTTTCATTTTTCACCACCTGCCGATCTCGGAGGCCTCTCTGCAGAGTTGTCTAAGGGGCCCCGATATTTCGTCTCAGGGGCCCTTAAAAGCTGGTCGTGTGGGAGTGGAGGGGCACAAGAGTTGGTCTAGGGAAGCCCCCAAGAGTTTTAGTGGCTCCCAGAGTTCTTTCCCCCAAAGGTTGGTCTCAGAGGCCCCCCAAAAAGTTTTTTATTTGTGGAAATTCACCAACTCCTTAAAAAAATTGGAGACTGCATCAGGGGGTTTCAGCTGGTAAAGATTTACCTGCTTAACCCAAATTTCTCACATGGGAATGGTCAAACAAAGCTGTTTGGGCATGATTTAAAATTATTTACTTTGAGAAAATTAAAGGAAATATCCATCCTTCAGTTCAAACAAGGGCTCTGAGAGTTTACCACCTGAGTACAAAATTTGAAATTTTTTACTCCGCCATACATTTTGAGAGGAATTTTCCACTCACTTGCCATACATTCCGAGCTGAATTTTCCACTCGACACCCTAGCGCAAAACCTATTTTGGGTCACTGCTCATGTACCTTCAAAAGATGAATATTTCCATCTTTTCACCGCTGCGCTCCTGAAATCTGGCAACCGCAAACGTAAGCAACACGCGGCAGAACGTTCGGTGTTTCGACTGCCGCTTCACACAGAGAACGGAGCGGAGCGTAGAGGCGGACGGAAAGTGTCAGAGTTCAGGTATTGTATTTTTCGCCCGTTACGTTCCGCTCCCGTCCGCTCGTACGCTACGTTGGCGGTGTGAAGCGGGCATAAGCGTAGTAGCACGAACAATACATAATTAAACGACGGTCTAAACATCTAAACATCTGTAAAAGTGCAAAAATGGGTCATATACATGCCTACAGGCCTAACAAAAGACATATCCACGGTCACAAAGCGCACTCATTGTAATCACACAAATGGCCTTAGGCTATTCGCGAATCGTCTGGCCGCCGATTTGAAGGTGAAATGCGTTGAGTCAAAAAAATCAACATCTCTGCTGGAGCTGAGAAAATCATTAGTGAGCACCGGAATCCTGCAAAATAAAGACCTCTTTACAGTGTTCACTCTGGCGTATGGAACATTCCACAGCCTCTGTACTCGCGATACACGCCCTTGCACTAATAGGCCGAAACATCCCATCAAATGGGGACAGTCAAGACGTCCAGAGAAAATGTTATGCAAATAAAGCATGTCATATTGCGCGAGTCTCGAACGAATTGAAGGAAGCTTAAAATGTAGTAAAAGTGTGTTATAGTCAGTGACTGCGATTGGTCTGTCCGACTTGACCGCCAACCACATAAGGAACTTATGCTGAATCCGTTCCAGGCGTTTCAGGTTGGTGACAGCTGTGCCAGCCCACACTACACAGCCATATTCCAATATGGTTATGGAATATTAACCATATTCCATAACCAAGACACAACGCGTCGCAAGGCGTCGCACGCCGTCGATCTTCCGCAACGACCGGGATTTTCGGTCAGGACACAAAACGCGCTTACGCAACGCGTCGCACGGCGTTGCAACGCGTCGCAGCAAAAGTTGAACAATGTCCAACTTTTGACACGCCAATGGTCTGCGTCAGAAGCCGATATCCATGTTATTTGCTGTTGTTTTTAGTCATTAAATGTAATACATGTTTTAGAATAATAATTCAAATTGGAATTCATTCTGAAAAATTTATGGAAACTGGACATGATTACCTTTTTCTCCTAACTCGTTCTTTTAATAGTTCTTGATGCCAGCTAAGTTTTGATTGTTGGTAAACAACAGTTCGTCGCAACTTGAGCTACCAGATTGCTACCAAAGTTGAACCTTTCCTCTGCCGGCTAAAACTCCCACAATTACCACTCTGCAACTGACGCCGACGGTCGACGACCGTCGGCGACGGTCGGCGGCCGTCCGGTTAGGACACCGGGTCAGATAGAAAACAAGAAAAACATAGAAAAGAACACAGAAAATATTGAAAACAGGAAACATGGTTAAATAAAAACGTACATTTTCAATTTGATTTCATATCACCTATCAAATGTTACAGGGTACAAATTCTTTATTTCAAGCCTAAGTAGGAACGGACCACGAAAACATAATGTTGAAATTTGAAATTAATCTGGGACGTATTTACTGAGAAACCCACATTTCACAAATTTCACGCAGACATTCAGTATTGAAGTCATTGGCCGTACATGACCTTAGGTCATTAATGTAATTGTCGTTACCATATATTGTGGTCCTTTGTTGCCTTAAAGGGAGATACGCGAAAAAAATTATGAGCTAGATCAAAAGGTCACAAAAATTTGTTTCAGAAGTCATATTCTCATTTTTGCGAATTCGGCCTGCAAATGCCTTAAAATTGATCTCAGTCAACATGTCTAGACGACTTTACCGGTACACGTCATATCGATGTAAATGACGTAACCCCGGCTAAGGCTATCAATTTTTCTAAAAAAATGGTCTTATTTTTCCTAAACAGTGTATTAAAAGTGTTGAGCTAATAAAGAAAAAAATTATTGTAAAAAAGCTATAGCCAAAAATAATATCAGAACAGAAATATAGGACTTCTAAGAAATCACAACAGACCAATCAGAAAGCACAGCTACCTCAAAGGGGGTCACGTGACCTTTCTGACGCAAAAAATTGTCGTCCTGGGAATTTTGCAGAAAATGATTAAAGACCCGAAGATTCAGTGAGACATATGTGAAGGAAAAGAGACGTATTCTAACCTGTATTGAAGCAAAGGAGGAAACGAAAGCACAGTTATATAGGGAATTTCGAAGATTTTAGTGAGAGTTGTCGTTCTTGTATTCATGTTATCTTCCACATAGTACAAATAGTATTTTGCAGAGGTGATGCAGAAGAAATCTTCTGTTTTGTGCCTGTTTTTTTCTTTGAACCACCGAATATATGTGAGTGGCTTCAGAAAAATAAAGCCCATCGGCCCATCCCACGTGCCATCATAGTTAGCAAACCAATAGAGACACCATAGTTAGTTACAACAGTACTCTGAGCAAGTGCCATAAAACGTTATTTTCAGTCAGAAAGCATAAGGAAAGGAGATTGTGGGATGTTGGTGTGCGATCATACATGTAGGTTCTGGAGAAACTATGATATTGTGCTAAGGTTGATGACAGATTAAATATTTTTGTACCAACTGTAAGTGAACTCTGTGAGTATGCTAACTTTTAAAGATAGACGTTCTTTAATATTTGTCATTCTTAAAAGATAAGCAAGACATATTTTTGGTTTTAGCAGCCCATGTGGCCTTTGAACCTTTTAAATTAAAGAGTAAACAGAGCATTCAGATAGCTCAAATTAAACCTTAACATGCCTTGATCTATACATGTTAAGTTACTATGGCAAGCTCATCTCTTTTTCTCCTGTATGCTAGATGGGGTAAATTTAGAAGTCTTATCCTTCCTCTATGTTGGAGATGTATGATGTGGGTAACAACAACTCTATTTTCTGTCATCAATGATATTCTGTCTGGAGAATGTGGCTGGTTTCTTGAGGCATTTGGGGCAGTGCAAATCTTGCATATACCTGGAGGCATAAACTGGATTTCCAGAAGAAACTTTTGTTTCCAACTGGTTCACATGTCCATTTTGGTGTGTGGGGAGGCCGCTTATCAATAATTGCCATTTTCTCTGTTCTCCTTTTCATTGCTTTGTAGCAAACATGATATATGCTTTATATATATATATATATATATTCACCATTGTGGAAAGTATGGCAGCTGGGCAGAAGAGTTGCACCAGCCATCTAAAACTCTGGCACAAATTTGCACAGCCAGCCACCTAAATTCACACCAATCTGCAGTATACCAGGGAGAAGGCACCCATCCCTACCCTAGTGTGCAAAGTATGGCATTTTCTACAAGATCTCGTTGGTGTGAGTGTACTTAGAGACAGGAGCAAGTGGTGCGAATTTAATCAACCTGGTGTGAATTTGTGAGACTGGTGCAAGGAAGGTGACACTGAAAACCAAACAAATATTGACTGAATGGCTATAAAGACTCAGGAGAGGGCCTTGAAAAAGTCCTTAACTATCCCACTAATAAGAGAGACAGTATTGCATTGTGTGGGTAGGAATGAGAGCGTTTTTTTCCTGGTAATATGACAGGGTAGTGTGAATTTTTGGTGGCTGTCGGTGCAAGAATTTTAGATGGCTGGTGCAGCTCGTCTGGTCTGCTGCCATACTTTGCAGACGGGTCCCTGCCCACATGATGCAATGTTACCTCTCATATCATTTAGTTTTATAAGGCCTCCTTGTGTCTTTATAACAATTTTTCCGTTATTTGTTTGGTTTTCAGTGTTACCTCCCTTGCACCAGTCTCAAATTCACACCAGGTTAATAAAATTTGCACCACTTGTTCCTGTCTCCAGGGGCACTCACATTGACTAGTCCTTGTCAAAAGTACCATACTTTGCACCCTGGTATATTCATGGTATATTGTAGTAAACAATGATTCTGTTGCTTCCTTTGCTGCTGTCACTTTTGTGTAATAACTAATAACTTGAAATACAGTAATGTGATGGATAGCATTCTTATAAAAATTTTGACCCTAAGCAAAGTTTGTGCTCACATTTAAATCTTGGGAATTAAAGTCTTCCATTCCATATTTTTGGCCTGTCCTTTCCTCATGCTTGTATGATTTTTTCAGGTGCTGCGAGTGGCTTAAGATCTGTGGATGGTCCCTCACTTCCTGAAGCTGCTGAGGAACCACATCTTGGACCAGGGTCTGGGGCTACCGGGTCCAGAAGCACCGGTAGTAGACAAGGGCCTCCCCCAGCAGCTTTTGGCAAAGGACAATGCCGAGCTGCTGCTTTGCCACGCCCTTCAGTTGAGGCATATATAAGTATGGGCCATCAGTTTTGTGAATCAAACTTTTACTTGCGCTTTTTTATATGTGCTGGACGTGAAATTTAACTGATTTGTATAGAATTTTAAACTATTCAGTGCTCGGGAGTGCACCATTCCATGTGTTTTGTACCGTTTTTTATGAATATACTGTGTACAATTGTATTTGCAGAGGCAAAATGGATTTTGCATTGCTATCAAATGAATCTCAGTCACTCATTCGAATGAACATATCAATATATCTTTCTCTGGCAACGGGAACATAACAATAATTTTAGTGGTGCTCTTTTGAATAAAAGACATTATTAACCTTTCCCTGATATTTGAAAATAGATTTAAAACAAATATATAAATGTTTGAGAGCTGAACATGTTTCATCTCCTAATATTTGTTAAGTTGAACAATCATGATAAATGACTAGATTGTGAATATTTGGCAAGTGTCAGTTATTTGTTCGATATAGCAAAATATCCAATAAAACTGTTCGTTTTGACAATCGCCCATCAGTTGATGATTGTCAGATAAAGTTTATACCAAAAAATTTCCGTCAGGTGACTGGCCAGGAGCGACAGCGGGTACGTCCAGCGGCCCAGATGCTCAGCGAGCGCGTGGGAAAGTGTCTACTCCACCTATTTGGTCACCGCTTCCTCAAGCAGGCTCAGTTCGTCATCACCTGCGACGAGATGTTCGACACGTGCAACTTTCGGTGCTTCCTGGACGGTAAGGCTCATCGGTCAGCATTCGGCTTAGAGCACACCATCAATGCTCAGTATACTTATCTGCTCGAGTTCATGCGGCTGATTCTGGACTCCCGAGTCGGATGCCAGAGCAGGTACCATTCCAGAACGAGTTCATCATGTCCTTAACAGCCCCGCGAGGTCTCCACAGCATGCTCAAGAACATCTACGGTGTCAAGTACTTTCTGACGTCTCGGGTGAATCAGGGCATGGTAACGAACTTCTTCTCTCAGGTCAGGGGCTTGGGAGCAGGCAACACCCACCCAACGGCGGTGGAGGCCAAGACTCGTGTTCTCATGCTAGACCACATGCTGATGGAGCCCCAGTCTCGCTGGAAGAAGAAGAAGAAGAATCAACCTACCTGAGTGCGGCTACCCTGCAACTGGACACCCCCCCGACAGTCATTACTGAAGAGCTTGATGACACCGCTGCTGTGTGTAATCAGATGGAGAGGGTGCATCCGTGCCCCGCTCCACCGGTACCAGACAACCCGGAGCAGGACTGGCTGGACGAGGATGACCAGGACGACGCCGCGGAACGAGCTGCTCCGTCAGCAGGGGACGCAAACCAAAAACTGTGTAAGCAGGCACCAGCCTACGTGGCGGGCTTTGTTGCTGCAAAATGCAAATCTGTGGACAGCTATCTCTGATACATATCATTGACCGTGCCTGTAGTAGATGAAAGTGGGAAACTGGAGTGGTTGCAACGTCTCAATCGGGGTGGTCTCACAATACCAAGTGAAAAGTGGCTTAGGCAAGTAGGGGAGCTAGAGGTTTTAGTTTGTGCTATGCATGGACCAAGCGACATCGGTAGGAAACCAGGATTCATTCGCCGTTTGACTTCTGATGTGCTGGTTAAATTCCCGGACCTTCACGAAAAGGTAGCGTGAAAGTACGCGGTGACGAGGACACACATGCGGGTGAAGTGGCTGCAACGGTTGTATGCGGAGGGGAAGCGAAAGGCAAGGGCAGAACAGAAAAGTCGTCGGGAAATGAAGAGAATGGGTTACTACATTTAGTAAAAGTGATTGAGTGGTATCCTCAGGTAGCCAGCTATTATTGATAATACTGTATCTGCCCCAGTTCGTATACTAATCGGGCGTTTACCCGCTGTAGCGCCGCGTCAGAGGTACGAGTCGGTGATTGATAAAGGATTATTGATATATTTTAGGAACGTGCATTGATCTATATATCTATGATAAAAGTGATAACAGTTGTGTGTACGTTTGGTTTTTTACATGTGTTTTTGTGATCTGGATGTCCCTTGCGCAAAAAAATTAAAAACCTAAAAAAATAGCGGGGAGTGGTGTGGCCCATAATATTTGCTATCCATTTTTCTTCTTTGTTTTTCTTCGTAAAGTAAATGGGCACATGGGAAAGGGAAGGGGACTCCTGCATACCCAACAATGGGCAGGGGAAAAATTTTATGCATGATCTGTACATTTTGTGTTGCGTAGTTTGTTGCCGCCGTAAACTTATCACTTATTTATGCTAGTCAAATAAAACTGTTGGCTTCCCTGTTATGTATAGTAGTGTGACCTTTGTACACAGTGTCCTATCTTTGGTGCATCTGAACAAGAAGTGAAGTATTCGTCATATATTTATCGTGACGAACGGCTCAGTGGCTGAGACTGCGTTAGTGCGAACCATACAAGAATACGTGTGGAAATGGACGCGACACCACACAAAACCTGTGCACGGCGTTACGATTTCGTTTAGCGTTTGTATACCGTCGATTCTCTGCTCACCTATATAATGAATAAATATATGATTATGGATTGCGATATTTCATTTGGAAATGTCTGCCGAGGTGGTGCTGAATTAAACAGTCTTTCCGAAAAATTGCGCTCAATGTGATGTCAAAGGAGCTTCTTCGCTGCCGTGATGAATATAAATCACTGCATTGGTATATAAATTTTGTTCCACGGTATTTACCTAAGCATTTTAACACAAATTAGATCGCTTTCTGGTGAAGTTGCTAGATCTTCGAAAGAAAATACCTCCCACGTTTGTTGTGTTGTGCCCTGATTTATCTTGACAAAGTTGAGAAAATGCCTGAAAATAAATATCCATTGAACAATGTTCCAGCTGAATATAAGGTTGGTAGTTATGTTAACACGCGCATTGAGGGGGGCGGGTACGACGGGGGCGAGTACCCGCCCCCTTCGGGTTTTTCGGAAGAGCAGAAAAAGGCGGTGCGTAGCGCCGCCGTACTTGGCATACCTTTTCCCTCATCATTTTACAAATTCTGTGAAAATATTAAGGTTAGGTCATCTCAGGTCAGATCACCAGTACAGGTCAAGTGACCTGACCTCAAAAAGTTAAAGCCAGGTGGCCGGAATCCAAGAAACCAAGACCACCTGGACCGATAGGGTAATTACCGAAAACACCAGCTGACGTCCAACAGCACCACACCAACCAGCTGTAAAAACAGCGGCTGGTGAGGCCGGCTGGAGTCAAAGTACCGCACCGACCAGCTGTAAAAACAGCGGTCGGTGGGACAGACTGGTCGCAGCGAAGACTCGAGCCGGGAGCAGGTCTTGAAAAAGTCTTCTACTCCTTCTTCTTGTCTTCGCAGCAGGAAACGCAGCAAGCAGCAACGACAGCAAGCAGCAACGACACCAGACCTGCCGGCAAACGCTCAAGCAGGGTGTCAGTCAGGCAAGCCTCCTCGATCGCCTCGATCTTCCAAACCAAACCAATTCCTAAAGGACTCTGGGCTAGAGAGGTTTCTATAAATCACCCATCCCAGTATATATGATGGAGGGTGCATGGTGCACCCCAAAGTAGGACTTGCCTATTTTCCAATCATAGATGATCCACTGCGAAATTTAAGCAATAGTTTTGTAACCTTTAAATGGTTCATTGTAGGCTAAGGATAGGTTATGTTAGGCTAACTTTGAAATCAGGTTAGGTTAGATAGGTTAGATTTCTTCACCGCAGTGATACCTTTCACTGCGGGCCTATACTAACCACACCTATACTCTTACTAACAATCTAACTATCCTCTCACACTTCTTTCTCTGCGCGGCGGCTGCCCAGCCGGAGAGGGGAGCTACAACTTCACCTCCGGGTTGCAGGGTAAATTCGCGGCACCCTGGCCAGGTGTTTAGCGCACTTTCTAAAATACGAAATTATTGAGTTAACGGAGGTTTTCGAGTAACGTATACAAGCGGACATCAATAGCTGACACACAAAATTCTAAATTCTAAATTCCAAATTCTAAATTCCAAATTCTAAATTTCAAATTCTAAATTTCAAACTCTAAATTTATAAGGTCTTCAACCACAGAAATAACCTTCGCACTCTGCGGGTCTAAACTTATTAAAAGACCTCCCTTGGCATGGCTATGCCATTGCCACGACAGATCCATTTGCAAGCTAAAACATCTTGCAACCCATTACTTGAAATAACTCCCATTGCTTTAACAGACTAACGTAGCTTGCCCTCACACTAAATTCTAAAATTATCCCACACACTCCTTTAGAGGCGGGCAAAGGTGCTATGCACAGAACGCCTAATAAAAAGCCATAAGTAAGTAAGTAAGATTCGGGAAGGGAGGGATATGGGGATGGGGATTCGGGAAGGGAGGGATATGGGGATGGGGATTCGGGAAGGGAGGGATATGGGGATGGGGATTCGGGAAGGGAGGGATATGGGGATGGGGATCGGGTGACTAGGATTAATTCATCGGTGGCGCAGTGACTGAAGTGATGATGGAGGTGATGATGGAGGTGATGATGGATGTGATGATGGATGTGATTATGGATATGATTATGGAGGTGGTGAAGGATGTGCTAAATGAGGTGATGATGGAGGTAGGAATGGAGGTCGAGATGGAGGTGGTGACGGAGGTGGTGATGGAGGTTGTGATGGAAGTGGTAGTCTGGTGTTGAGTATTATTATGTGAAGAAAATAAATACGTAAAGAACTGAAAAAATAATAAGAACCTATAATCTCGCAGCTATAAAAAATTGCAGCCAGTGTGAATCTGGCCTGTCCCCAGTCTAGGAAAATTCCGGCAGCGGAGAGGCTTTGCCGTTTTCGTCGATCCAAGCTGGACATTAACCCCACATGGTTAATCGCCCATAAAGAGGTCTTTAAACCATACTTCAACTCAAGCAGATATACGGAAGGATGTAACTGTGAGAAAACTATAGACACTTAAAAATGTAGGGGAATTTCGAATCTTTCTATATTAATATTTAATAATTTGTCAGGATGGGAGAAATGCCCTTATGAGTGAACTTGTGAGGCGTGATAGGATAACGCTGGTGGTTTTATGCCGCAGTATATGATGACAGGAATGGGAAGGTGGTGCGATTTGTGACATGTATGGGGCCACTTGGAGAAAAAGATAACATTTTCTTCATGCACAAGCACTCTCTAGATAACGTGGCAGCTCGTTTGTTTAATGGCTGGGATATTGCGCGTTTAATGGTCAATAGTCATGACACCTATAATTCGTGCTGCATTTCGAATGAAAAACAATAATTAGACATCGGTTTTGGAAGTTGCTCGGGTAATGCCGAATGCAGTCATTGCTCTGCATACAGACAGGAATTTTGCTCTACACTTTTTTTGCTGGTTGAACTTCTCTTCATGTCTCTAGCTTCAAGACAGCAGTAGCCATCGCTGAAGCAAGGAGTGAGCAAACGACAAATTGATACAAACAATATTTTCTGTCAACACCCAACCTCTTGCTCCATCGACGATGATCTTCAGGTCAAGGTCACGGCGTCTGAGGTATAGGGAGAAGTAAAGGTGCCCTGTGCACCAAGCGGGGTGCCCCGACGGTGCGTACTGAGCATATTTATGTTAGTTATTTTACGTGCCTCGAAACAAATACCCACGGTTTATATTATTGAAAAAAATGTTTTGAGCCGTGCTCTTTTACGTGCTACTGTACCTTTGAAATCGACGCTGAAGAACATATTTTTAACACTACTTAAATGCGTTGAACAAATAAAATTTTTAAGTATTATCAAATATTTAAAAATGCACTGTTGTGATTATTGACTCATTTCAAACATTCTGATGCATAATTTTATCCATTTATCATTATTTGAGGTGAATAAAATAGCTGTAGAAGGAACTGCTGTGCCGGCAGTGTAAAATTCCCGGAGGCTATAGCTCCAGAACCGTTGCAGCTAGTAAACTAAAAATGTCAAAGGCGCGTTCTGCGCTGCCGGTAACCACATAGACAAAGTTTGGAGAAAATCGAAGACGTGAGGGGGTAAAATCGAACACTGTTTGCTGAAATGTAAAATGTCCCCTACTATTTTATGCGGTAATGTTTCCATTGAATCCACTGGAATCACAAAACGCCAATAAGTTTTCTTTGAATAGCGGCTCAGGAACTCCTAGCTAAATGGACTACCCATTCAGTCCACGGCTAGTACTCATGCATGCATCCCAGGTCACGGCGCAAATCCCTGCATTGCTCGTCTTTACAGGATGTTTGGATGTAATCAAAGCATTATCGGATTAGGAGCACCCCTTTAGGCGAGGTCTAAGCAAGATAAAACTTCATTTTTGTAAAATAGAATGGAGAAAATTCAGTATTGCCATCGATATCATCATGTATTATCATGTATTACTAACACTTCCACACGATTGAGGTGGCTTTTAAAGTGCTGTCGTGATGAGTATGAAGTGATTACAAACTATGGAAGGAGATAACTGGAGAACTAGGAGTTCAAACAAAAATTGAGACACAGTGATGGCCCTAAATGTCCAAATGCTTTAAAGTTATTCGTTATCATTCGTTACTGTACCATAGTAATGCCCAATCACCGGAAATTCGTGAGAAATTGCGTCGGAACTATCCGGCTCGACTGATCGGCGAACTGCACCGAGTGTAGCAAACCCACACGGCAATTCGGACCTCGACTCAGCAGCGCCGTCGTTTGCGTAAAATCTGATGTTTTTGTTCGTCGCTGAACAGACGAGGGATACCGCACTGATGGAGCCCAGAGAAATATTGAACCCATTAAATCATCTGATGGGCCTTGAGACTGAAAATATTTTCGATGTTTCCAAGCGATCTGACTAGGTCATTTTGGTGCAGAAGACGGAAGATCTTTTTCGGAAGGAAACATGCCAGCATTTCGGTTTCTACAGTCTACATCGCAGTGTTGACAGAAGATAAAAGATATCAGTAATTTCATGACAAAATGTGGAAACATGGGGCCACGAATGCCAATGCATCGAACGAAGTTTACTGAAGAGGATAATAATTGTCAGGGCCAGTTTTGATGGATATATGATTTCAAATAAGGCATATCCGGAATGCATATGTTAATATACTGACAGAGACGAACCCAAACTCTGTCTAGAAGCGGATCAAGCATCTAATTAGGCAGCTAAGACAACATCGTTTGCAGAAGTATACATACTTAAAGAGAATGTATAGCAAAGAAAAAGGTTACAGTTCATCACCCACTGCAGACCGCGCCACGCTGCCATGTCCTGTGTACGTTACTGGATGTAAATTCAGCGGCAGGGCAGTGGCGACATCCGGACAGACTTCCCTGCAAGCTGTCATTTTAGCGACAATAGGGCCCGATAGCTCACGACATACCCTTATCTAAGGAAGAACTCAGCGCCTTCGCGGCTGTGGGTTAATGTACGGAGTGGAAATTTCAGGGGCAACACGAAAATATTATTTTGATCATTTGTACCTTAGAGAAAATGATTCCGCCATAGCTACCATCACCGGCTATCTGATACTTTAATCAGCAGTAATATATTAAGTTCCACCGCCGGAAAAAAACTACGCAGAATTCGGCAGTGTGTAGAGAAGGACCAAAACATTGGCAAACCCCGGCCCGGGGTGCAACATGAACGTGGGCGGCACAGCTGACCTGCTGTTCAGAATTGTGAACACTTGGAAATCAAAACGTTACTTAGCTCCATAGTTACAAACTTTCTGCTTTCATCGATCCCCTTTGGGGAATGCCATATTCTGGCTCTGGCGGTGAGCCGTCCCAATATTACCCTCACTTGGATCCGGGAGTGACTCGATGGCTGTTTCGAACTGAATTCGATTGATGAAAATACAAATCACATAGAGTTGGAAAAATGTAAGTTATGCATAAGGAAGATACTTGCAGCATCAGTTCAGCTTTGTCCAGTGCTGTTCACGCGACCAAAAAAACAAGTAGTCCGCTATCGCTATTCTGCGATCGAGAATTTGGAGGTCCGCTATCTCGATTCCACCATCACGGAATATTTAGTTTTGAATTAATATTCCGTGATTGGTAATCGACAAGGAAGTGTCTGCCTTCAAGCAGTAAATAATTAGCACGTGGACTTGTTAACCTGCCACGGACTGGGGGTCTGCGACATATGTCGGATGGAGTCTGAAACAGTGTAGAAGAGGGGGAGGGCTGGCGTTTCAGCCCCACCCCCCCGAATTCGGCTTCTAGGGCTTTTTCTTTTTCGAGCATAATTTCTTAAAAAATCATGTCGAAGTGATTTTTCGGACACCACTTCAAGCCATGCTCCCCAATAGTTAAGTTCTTAGCCATCAACACGCGCACTGGAGGGGGCCCTCGGAGATCCCTACCTATTTTTCCAAGGGGTTCGGAGAACTGCTCATAGCAGAAAAACAATACTCGGTCACATTTGAGAGAATTTAACGTGCACGGCGATTGGTAAAAATAAATTCGAAAATCAGGAAATAGAAACTTTAAACTCTTATGCTTTCAAAGTCAGATCTCAAATTTGAGACCGCCACAATCTCGCAGTCGGACCAGTCTGCTTACATTGGAGACCGAGTGGTGATGTCATAACGCCATATAAACGATATGATGTGACAAGATCACCTCATATGAAGGTCAAGATCAAAAGTCACAGGTCAATGTCATGCTAGCATTTTCAAAGTCATTGGCTGCAGTGCCTTCGGTCAATGGGTGTTACCCAGTCTGACGTATATTATACTATGATGTCATAGTTATGGTAATTTAACGTCAAGGTCAAAGGTCATTGGTAAAGTTCAATCCACATTTCTCGCCCAGCGGTTGCTGTAGTGCTAGTTATAGTGAGTTTTAGGGATTATACCAGAGTGTGCCGCCATAGGTCAACGACCTTGGATGACCTTGACCCCAAAGTTCCGTGAAATATGATTTCCGACCTTCCTTCTATGCCCCCGGTCCGGCTTCAGCATATTCGCGACTTCTCATAATTGCGGCATTTCTCATTCATCTCGTAAACCCGCCCCCTAGGATCTCAAGAACCAAGCTAGATAGAAAAAAACAGTAAACGGCGTTGGATAGACCATCCATATTTCTATCGAAAACATTGGAATCATTTTCTTGTCAGGCCACATATAAGGTCGCGAGAGGTCAGGGCATGTCATCATAGGGATAGCATGTAAATGAAGGTTTTGGATCAGTACGTCTGAAAAAGTAAAGATAGCGCAAAACAATTTAGACCATTGCAATCCCCGCAGGAAGCCAAATCGAATGACATACAATCTGACCTTGCTAGGTTAAATCAGGTCAAATCAAGTATTTGAACTGACCTGAGGTCAGATCAATGTCAAACTCGGTCAAAATTGATATCATTAGAATTGCCAAGACAGGGAAAGTAATGCCGTCAAAATAAACACCCTGCCACCATCCATTACTAATCTATTCAGTTTAAATCATTTTCCCGTATATTTCCTATGGAAAGGTCATAGCTCGTACTTGACCTTACGTCATCGATATTAAAAATACTGGAACATTTTTTTGTAGAAGTCGGTGGGCCCATTCTGTGATATGAGTTTCGATCGGATACGTTTCCCATGTTCTGACTTATGCCATCTTCCACTTTTAGGTGAATTCACTTAACCTACACTGGTGACCTGACCTGAGATGACACAAGCTTAAAATTTTGCACAAAGTTCCAAAAATAATAAGAAAAAAAGGCACGCCAAGCACAATGGCACTTAGCACTGCCGCTTTTTATTTCCAAAACGCCCGAGGGGGGTACCCGCCCCCGTCAGTGCACGTGTTAAAAATATTGACCTAGGTCAATGAAAATTGACTATAATGTAGATCACCATAGCCCTCACCCACCCAAACCGCCCCCCGACCACCGGCGTTTGTCTAAGCCCCTTAGTTTCCGAGTTCTCAGGAGGGGCCTACTAGCCCCCCCTCCTCCAGTGCGCGTTAATACCAGACCCTTCCACTGCGGGTGTTAAACATATGGCGCTGAATGGAATGAAATCACTTTAAGCTGTACAATACCCCCTCCATCAATATTCCGGATATTCTTACATCTATGAATCCAGCCATTTTAAGCCATCACTGGTCAGTGATGTTTTAAATCTCCCGGGCATTAGCCAAAAAAGTCATAAAATGCCAGACCCCGTCCCTCCTTTGCTCAATGACTTCATATGCGAACAGCTCCTTAAGCTTTGAGTGGTTGTGGCATGCATCAAATTTTTATGTCACTTGCTTAGTCAAAATGTTCGATCGTGGACTAAAAGTTGCGGAATTTAAGATAAGAAATAGTCCGCGATCGCGATCATGGAATTTCATGGAATTAAATGTATATTTCACGGTCGATTTTCCACGATCGCAGTATCGTGGAATTGCGGATTAAAATTACGCGAATGAAGGACACTGGCTTTGCCACATTGTTTAGCTCCAAAAGTCTCAAAACTGTAACTGACGTTCAATACCATAACCGCGCAGCAAAGAGGGTTCGGCGTCAACGCACAGTTTAATGGGGTCTAAATTGCCCCCTGTAATCTAAAAAAGAGAGTTAAAAAGTCGGAGTGTAGGGGGCAATAGTGATCTACATGATAACCAGGATTCATTGAACTCGGTCAATATCTTCAAAGTCAAACAAGGTCTTAAAGGTCAAATCTGGGCCGTGCTGGAGGCCTGTTGGGAAATGCCGTAATCACGCGAAAAAACCGGTAATACTCGGGAGAGAGAGAGAGAGAGAGAGAGAGAGAGAGAGAGAGAGAGAGAGAGAGAGAGAGAGAGAGAGAGAGAGAGAGAGAGAGAGAGAGAGAGAGAGAGAGAGAGAGAGAGAGAGAGAGAGAGAGAGAGAGCAGACTGACAAGTACAGCGCGGGAGAGTTCAAGTGGCATTGAATCTTCAGTTCGCATGTCCGATCGATGCAGTGCCGCGGTTCTGGCTGAATGGTAGCACTGCTTGGTAGGACAGGTTTCCGTTGCACGTATTCTCTCCCTTGAGACAGATACGGCTAGACAGACAACGAACGGAAACAGAAACAGCGAGACGACCTGCCAAAAATAAACTGGAATCTCTTGCTCTGTAAGGCAAGGGGGGTAAGCGTTAAACATGGAACGTTTTAGCATCCATACTATTCCGTTTAGCTAAAGTTTATTCCTTTCTTTTTGTTATCAATGGGAAAATACCGGGAATACGTTTTAAATCGATTTTGAAGCCAAACACATAACCATGTGATTATGTTTCGCCCGTACCGCCTTGATCATATCATTTGAAAAAACGACATTCGGAAAACATTTTAGGCTCAGGGAGTATCAGGTCAGATCATCAGTCCAGGTTATGACTTAACTTTAAAAAATGCTAAGTGATGCAGCAGCTCGAGCCGACTTACTCTTTGGATTTGAGATTCAATTAGATTAATTGGGCCACTGAGATAAATATTTTGTGGTAAAGGGATTTATATCGATGACGTGAGGTCATTACTTTTCCATCGGAAATCCATAGGGAAATATGTTTAATTCGATACCCTCCCAGGAAATGGTGACACATAATTTCTGCTGACGTCATCGTGTTTGGTTTCCCACCGTGATTCAAACGATACACTTTATGACCCATGATGACCGTGAACGGTTTTCAGGTCAGGTTTGGTCAATTTTAGGATTTGACCTGACAAGGTCATATGGTAGTCATGAGGTTGGGCTTGACAAGTAGATTCCAAGGGTACTTCTATACTTCGTATAACTCTACTTTACGCTATAATACAAATACAGTACAATACAATACAAATAAAATACAAATACAATATAGTCACTACAATACAAGGCGTATATTTCGATCGTATTCCCACTACAACATATTTTGACGCCTAGTGGTCTTAGAATTGAGCTTTACAAAAAAATTGATGACAGTTTTAGTCAAGACGGGCTATTTTAAGCTGGCTTCCACTTTTCGCTATCTGGCACGCTTGCTGAGTCCGTGGGTGAAGGTAGGCATGCAGTTGTACGTACCGGCGAAGGTGGCGTGGAGCCCTGCGCCTGCGCCAGTTCGAGGGCAAAATATCGACATTTCTGTTCATTTATATTCCGTCCCAACCAAGATGTCTACAATAAGTGATTCTGTGCCGCCTCCTTCCACTTTTCTTTTGAAATTTCAGTACATACAAGGACTCGGTCTTGTTCCGTCCCAAATAACACAAGAAAACTTTTTTCAACCCGTCTCACTACCTGCGGTTTGATTATCCATACCCAGCATCCTGTCCGATGTAGATCTCGAGCACAAGTTTCGGCAAACAGCAGCCTTCGAGAACAAAATATGTGACAAGCTTTATAGTTCAGCTGGCCTATTTATAGAGCCAGCCGTCAGCAACAGCTGCAGCTTCACCTTTTAGCCCAGACTGGAAGAAAACGGCAAGCCGCCGGTCAGATTTACTTACGACCCGAGGCTCCACCGTACACCCATCCTCACGTTATCACCCATCCATACTCAAGCCGCCGGTCAGCCTTACTTACGACCCGAGGCTCCACCGTACACCCATCCTCATGTTATCACCCATTCATACTCAAGCCGTCGGTCAGCCTTACTTACGACCCCAGACTCCACTGTACACCAATCCTCATGTTATCACCCATCCATACTCAAGCCGCCGGTCAGCCTTACTTACGACCCGAGACTCCACCGTACACCCATCCTCATGTTATCACCGATCCATGCCGCCGGTCAGCCTTACTTACGACCCGAGGCTCCACCGTACACCCACCCTCATGTTATCACCCATCCATGCCGCCGGTCAGCCTTACTTACGACCCGAGGCTCCACCGTACACCCATCCTCATGTTATCACCCATCCATACTCAAGCCGCCGGTCAGCCTTACTTACGACCCTAGGCTCCACCGTACACCCATCCTCATGTTATCACCCATTCATACTCAAGCCGTCGGTCAGCCTTACTTACGACCCCAGACTCCACTGTACACCAATCCTCATGTTATCACCCATCCATACTCAAGCCGCCGGTCAGCCTTACTTACGACCCGAGACTCCACCGTACACCTATCCTCATGTTATCACCCATCCATGCCGCTGGTCAGCGTTACTTACGATCCGAGACTCCACCGTACACCCATCCTCATGTTATCACCCATCCATACTCAAGCCGCTGGTCAGCCTTACTTACGACCCGAGGCTCCACCGTACACCCATCCTCATGTTATCACCCATCCATGCCACCGGTCAGCCTTACCTACGACCCAAGACTCCACCGTACACCCATCCCCATGTTATCACCAATCCATACTCAAGCCGCCGGTCAGACTTACTTACGACCCGAGAGTCCACCGTACACCCATCTTCATGTTATCACTCATCCATACTCCAGCCGCCGGTTAGCCTTACCTACGACCCGAGACTCCACCGTACACCCATCCTCATGTTATCACCCATCCATACTCAAGCCGCCGGTCAGCCGGTCAGCCTTACGCACCACCCGAGACTCCACCGTACACCCTCCTCATGTTATCACCCATCCATTCACAAGCCGCCGTGAGCCTTACTTACGACCCGAGACTCCACCGCACACCCATCCTCATGTTAGCACCCATCCATGCCGCCGGTCAGCCTTACTTACGACCCGACACTCCACCGTACACCCACCCTCATGTTATCACCCATCCATACTCAAGCCGCCGGTCAGCCGGTCAGTCTTACGTAGCCCCCGAGACTCCACTGTACACCCATCCTCATGTTATCACCCATCCATGCCGCCAGTCAGCCTTACTTACGACCCGAGACTCCACCGTACACCCAACCTCATATTATCACCCATCCAAGCCGCTGGTCAGCCTTACTTACGACCCGAGACTCCACCGTACACCCATCCTCATGTTATCACCCATCCAAGCCGCTGGTCAGCCTTACTTACGACCCGAGACTCCACCGTACACCCACCCTCATGTTATCACCCATCCATGCCGCCGGTCAGCCTTACTTACGACCCGAGACTCCACCGTACACCCATCCTCATGTTATCACCCATCCAAGTCGCTGGTCAGCCTTAATTACGACCCGAGACTCCACCGTACACCCATCCTCATGTTATCACCCATCCAAGCTGCTGGTCAGCCTTACTAACGACCCGAGACTCCACCGTACACCCACCCTCATGTTATCACCCATCCATGCCGCTGGTCAGCCTTACTTACGACCCGAGACTCCACCGCACACCCAACCTCATATTATCACCCATCCAAGCCGCTGGTCAGCCTTACTTACGACCCGAGACTCCACCGTACACCCATCCTCATGTTATCACCCATCCAAGCCGCTGGTCAGCCTTACTTACGACCCGAGACTCCACCGTACACCCATCCTCATATTATCACCCATCCAAGCCGCTGGTCAGCCTTACTTACGACCCGAGACTCCACCGCACACCCAACCTCATATTATCACCCATCCAAGCCGCTGGTCAGCCTTACTTACGACCCGAGACTCCACCGTACACCCATCCTCATGTTATCACCCATCCAAGCCGCTGGTCAGCCTTACTTACGACCCGAGACTCCACCGTACACCCATCCTCATGTTATCACCCATCCAAGCTGCTGGTCAGCCTTACTAACGACCCGAGACTCCACCGCACACCCATCCTCATGTTATCACCCATCCATGCCGCCGGTCAGCCTTACTTACGACCCGAGACTCCACCGTACACCCAACCTCATATTATCACCCATCCAAGCCGCTGGTCAGCCTTACTTACGACCCGAGACTCCACCGTACACCCATCCTCATGTTATCACCCATCCAAGCCACTGGTCAGCCTTATTAACGACCCGAGACTCCACCGTACACCCACCCTCATGTTATCACCCATCCAAGCCGCTGGTCAGCCTTACTTACGACCCGAGACTCCACCGTACACCCACCCTCATGTTATCTAGGTCATATTTTGCGAGTGTAGGTGGAGTGCAAGTGTTTTTCCAGTTCATTTCATATTCTTCACTTGTACCATTTGATTACCTTACCGCGTGCCCTTTTTACTGTCATTCATCCGTGTTGATATTTTATCGCGTGTATGCCACTGTAAATACTCACCATGTTTTATGCTTTTGAGGCCAGCTATAATTAGGTGTCATACCTGTTGCTGATTATTCACAATAAAAAAATAAACAATAAACAATTTACAAAACCATCTTCCAGGGCTGGAAAATTGTTGCATGTGATTTCCCAACCCCTCGCTAGTGTTTATCCATCACGAGTTGGTGTGTTCTTAGAGAAGACGAACATTATCACCCACACTTGGTTAACTGTCTGTTGATCAGTGAACCCGACCGAACTAGTTGAAGGAGAAGGCGGCGTGTGTCCAGTCTGACGCGGCTGGGACGGGTAGACCGGGCCGGGACGAGGGCCGTCACCAATTTACGGCGTTTCCGGTGTAACGCGGCCGCTCTCCTGAATGGCCCTATCTGTCACCCCTGTAGATCGATGGTGGCTCAGCGTCGCCACCGCTTGCAGCCCGTAAAGCACGGCATGGGAGGAGGCTTCGGAGCTCGCGAGATGGTCTTCCGTCTCCGTCAACTCCAGCACAAGTTTAACAGCGTGGAACTCAGAAGGCGTCGGCGCTTTATGTATCGTACAGGAGCGAACATCACACAGCAAATACTTAAAAAGAAAAACACTCAACCCTGGTGAAATTTATAAATCAGGACTCCAAATGGAAAACTGTAAGGTAACGTTTGGTATTACTGGACAAGTCGTGCGGGTAATTATTGGTACCGAACTCGCAGTCATAGGAAGCCATGAACTATTTCAGACATATTCAATCAGCCCCGAATTTGGGCATGTTGGCCGCTGCACATTAGCCTTTACTTTGGAAGGGGCAGTGCAGAGCCTTCCCTTGTTCCTCGACGCCAGAAACAGTTCAATCCGAACTACCAAAGACATGGAAAAGCTGTAGGAAAGAATAATCGGTGAGTCATATGTTTGCGACAGGTCAATATCTAGGTCACTAGAAGTCAAAGAATGCATATTACTATTATTCACTTATAAATTAAGGAAAACACCATTAGAGAAAACATGGAAAACATAGGAAAGAATAATCGGTGAGTCATATGTTTGCGACAGGTCAATATCTAGGTCACTAGAAGTCAAAGAATGCATATTACTATTATTCACTTATAAATTAAGGAAAACACCATTAGAGAAAACATGGAACAATATTTCAAACTTTGCCTTTCTGGTGGACAATGAAATCCAAATGAAAATTACGAAGGAATATGAAACTATTTTATTCCGTTTGGGAGGATGCTGGAAATTAAACTGAACTTTACTAAGCTAAATGATAATTATACGCTAGACCTGCCAGCTGTGCATCATCGTCATTTGTGTTATGCATAAACATAATCCTGCTACTTGAGACTCACATCTTTTCACCGGGCTATGACGCTATTTCCAGAAGCATGCAACACAGATATTCGGCTTCTTATGTTTTGAGCTGCATTTCTTGCGACATGGCTTATATGTGAGGCATGCTATAATCTCATATGACTTTCTGTTAACTTTGGTGGCCTATTATGGCCTTTACCAGCCTGTAGCCTTTGGTGACCTTTGGCAACCTTAATGGGGTCTCTGCCGATTGTACCCTATATTTGTTTTCATGAGAATACAACTCAATGTTGAGGGTTGACAAGATATTAATTGACCTGCCTCCTCGAATCCGGGAAGTTAAATGGACCAAATACACTAGGATTATATATTCAGGCCCAGCTCTTGATCAAAATCATCAAAATGCAATGGGTAAAACCCAGATTTATTTTACCATAGTGTTGCAAAGCCTTGAATTATTTATACCTTAAACAGTAGACATTCTTACCAATAGCAGCCATAGTGGTGAACCTGGCAGTGACAGAAAAAATTATATATTTAACCTGACCTAGAAAGAGAGTTGGTGACCTAAGGTCACAAAAATGGAATCGATATCATTACCTCGTGACGAGCACTACGCTGGTTTTTACCGAGAGGTCCTACGTCAATTAGAGGTTAATTGCAGAGGGAAGCTTACGATACATTCCTCTCTGTTTGTAAAGGTGCAAGAAAGCAAAATGCAGAATAATACGAGGGTTGATTGTGCCCATGAGCAATCAATTACTACTTTAGTACATTATATGTGATTGTATCATCAATTCACAATTATATTAATCACTTTCGATAAAATTGTTGCCAATTGACTCGAAACAGATCAAAGCATAGAATAGCAAGTGACAAAATCAAGTTTGATGCATAGGCGTAGGAACCGGGGGGACCAGGGGGGCCACTGGCCCCCCCACTTTTCTGGCATGGGCCCCCCGCAACGGAGATAAGAATATCAAAAACTGTAATATCAAGCAAGAAACTCAAACTGGCCCAAAAGCTTGCCCCGGAACCCCGTTAAACTTACCTGTGCCCCTAAACTAAGTTGAGGTCCTATGAGTTGATTTTAAGGTCCCCTAAGCTTCTCGGGGCCCCTGAACTGGCCTCTGATGCCATACGAGCTAATCTGGGCCCCTTGAGCTGAACTGAGCGCCCCTGAGATGGTTTGGGCAGCATGAACTGTTCTAGGATGCCTAAACTGAGCTAGGAGCCGTGACCTTTAACAGGGCCCCGTGAGTTGGCCAGAACCTATATCCACCGACCTGGGGGGCCCCTGAGCTGAGCTGGGACCGTAAAGTTAATATTGCCCCTTGAGCTAATCTGGATCCCCTGTGATGCACAGAAGACCCTAAACTTATCTGAGGCCCCCGCACAGGAATAGGGCCCCCTGCTCTGAAATTTGGTTATAAGCTTTAATTGAAACCCTGAAATGTTCTGAAGCCCCAAATATGTCGAAAAGGGGCCCCTGGATGATCCGGGCCCTTAAGTTTATCTGGTCATCAGAGCTAATATGGGCCTCTGTGTTGAACTGAGGGCCCCTGAGATGGTCTGGGATCCCTATAAGGCTTTACAGCCACTGACCGGGCGGCCGAGAGCTTGAATGGGCCACTTGAGATGTTCTGACAGCGGTGTAGCCAGGGGAGGGGGGTCTCAGGGGTCCGCGGACCCCTTGGGCTGACCTTATACACTAAAAACACAAAAATTGATTTCGGGGGCCCCTGAGCTTGGTCTCGGGGGGGGGCTCCCGAACTTGGTCTCAGGAGGCCCCCGATAATCGGTGTCGAGGGCTCCTGAGTACCGAATATTGATCTTGGGGGACCCCTGTGCTCAGTCTCAGGGGGTCCCGAGCTTGGCCTCAGGGCCCCCGAGCTTGGTCTCAGGGCCCCTCCCCCGAGCTCGGTCTCACGGGCCTTTCGATCTTGGTCTCACGGGCCTTTAGATTTTGGTCTCAGGGGCCCCCGAGCTTGGTCTCAGAGGCCCCGAGCTTGGTGTCTGGGGGCCCTCCGAGCTTGGTCTCAGGGAGCTCCCGAGCTTAGTCTCCGGGGGCCCTTCGAGTTTGGAATCAGGGCCCCCGAGCTTGGTCTCAGGGGCCCCCCGAGCTTGGTCTCAGGGCCCCCGAGCTTGGTCTCAGGGACCCCCGAGCTTGGTCTCAGGGATGCCCCCAAGCTTGGTCTCAGGCTCCCCTCTCCCCGAGCTTAGTGTCAGGGGCCCTCGAGCTTGGTCTCAGGGAGGCATCCGAGGGCATCTGATGCATAAGGCTGACCGTATGCACTGGAAAACACGAGCATTGGTCTCGGGGGCCCTGATCTTGGTCTCAGGGGGCCCGAGCTTGGTCTCAGGGGTTCAGGGACCCCCTCGGGGTGCCCCCGACTATTGATATCGAGGGACTCATGAGTGAGGCACGAGCATTGACCTCATGAGACCCAGAGTTTGGTCCCAGGGGCCCCCAGGCCTGGGTTCAGTACCCCCGAGCATCGGCATCGAGGGGCTCCAGAGCACCGAGCATTAGTCTTGGGGGGGGCTCGAAATATTGATCTTGAGGGCCCCGGAACATCGGTGTCGAGTTACTCCTGAGAAAAGCGCGAGCATGGGTCTAAGGGTGCTCCTGGGCCTGATCTAAGTGGGACCCCGAGCTTAGTCTTAGGACCCCCGGGCATCAGCATCAAGGGGCTCCGGAGTATTGGTCTAGGGGAGCAATTATTTTAGGAGCCTCCAAATGGTGATTTCAGAGGGCCCCCGAAAGTATGGATGCAGTGGTGTAGCCAAGGGGGGCCTAGGCGTCCGCAGACCCCCACCCCTTGGGCCAATCTGAACCACTGCAAAGGATTCTCTGATCACGGGGCCCCAGAGTCAGTCTCAGGGGCCCCTGAAGATTCGTTCTCAGGGCGTCCCGAGTCGGCCTCACGGACCCCGCCCTGAGAGTCGGTCTCAAGGCCCCCCGAAAGTAGATTTTAGGGGCCCTAGAGGGTTGGTCTCAGGGGCCCCAAAATTCGGTATCGGTGACCCCGGGAGTCTGTCTCAGGGGAGGGGGCCGAGCTAGTCTCAGGGGCCCCCAGAGAGTGGTTCTCAGGGCCCTGCAACATAGTCTATTTCAGGGGGGCCCCTGAAAGTCAGTCTCAGAGAACCCCAAGAGTCGATCAAGGGGACCCCAAGAGTCTGTCTTAGGGGACCCCGAGATTCGGTCTCGGGGTCCCCCTGAGAGTCTGTCTCAGAGAACCCCAAGAGTCAGTCTCAGAGCACCCCAAGAGTCGGTCTCAGGGTGCCCTCATAGTCTCACGGGCTTCTCTCTCAGGAATCAATATTTAGTTTCAGGTGGCCCCGAGAGTTAATCCGGGGGTCCGAGAGTTAGTCTAATTTGATCCGCAGAGTGCTGGTTTCAGGGGGCCCCAGAGGGGTAATTTTGGGAGCCCTCGAGATTTAGCCTCAGGCTGTGCCCCCTCCTCCGAGTTTTGGTATAAGCGGCCCCGAGAGTCAATCTCAGGGAGCACCCAAAAGTTAGTCGCAGAGGGCTCCCGGTTGTCAGTCTCAGAGACATCCGAGAGTTAATCTCGGGGTTCTGAGAGTAATTTCCAGAGGTGCTCCCGAGTTTTGGTCTCACGGGCCTGGAGTTAGCCTTAGGCCCGCGAGAGCTAATCTGTAGCCTCCGAGTCAGTCTCAGGAACGCCAAAGACTCAGTCTCAGAGGTGATTCCACCCCCCCCGGGTGTTTGTCTGAGGTGCGCCCTAGAGTAAGTCTCAGAGGGCTGTCGGAAGTCATTCCCAGCCACCCTCCCCCACCCCAAAGACAGCCTCAGGGGACCCCAATAGCTAATCTGGATGACCAAGATACTCAGTCTCAGCCCCCCCTCCAGAGCAAATCTGGGGGCCCAATAATTAGTCTCAGAGGTGCTGCCGATAACTTATCTCAGGAGCCCCGAGAGATTCTCAGGAGCCCCCAGTTTTGATCAAGAGGCGCCGTGAATCGGTCTCCGAGACCCACTGAGATCTAATCGGGAGAGCGGCCGAAAATTAGCTTTGTGAGCGCCGCCAAGTGTTGGTCTTAGGTGGCCCCAGAGCTCAAATAAAAATTTCAAAACCATATGCCTCGGAAAAAAATGTACCTACCCCTATTGCGTACTAAAAAAGCACAAATTGAAACATGTCGATCAGGCACCATTATCAAAGGAAAGGCAAAAATTAATCTAATTTTACCATAAGAGCAAATCGAACAGGGAATTGGGCACTTTAGTCAATTTTTAATATATTAGCTTAACACCAATAACTACATTCCTAAATATTCTGAAATAAACAACTTTCCAACATTTTCGTAGGAAACCAGACAAACAAGGGTAATGACAGAAATTGATGAGCATAATCCCAAAAAGAAAAATAGGTATGAAAGGTTGAAAATAACAATAACAGAGTGAGCAAAGGCGATAGATATCTTGGGCGCCTTTTGTCTTGGTAATTTGCTCGTTTACAAGATAGCAAGGGTAAGAAAGTAACTGGATCTCAACAGGATCTGTCGACGGAATAGAGGTTATGTAACGTTCGGGACACACTACTATATCCCTTGTATCTTTATTCGTTTTTTTCGTTTCTTTGGAAATTTCCTGATTAAGAGTCCATGGATTCGACACCGTGACATAATTGCTAATCATTTCCCGTAGAAGATCATTTCTTCGTACTCAAAACGACTGACCTCCAATAACTTCATGTCTGATTACCCGAGTGAATTGAGGTAGACTCAGGTTTAACATCATGCGCGCATCAACATAGAACTTCCCGAAATATGGTTTAAAGCTGTTATTATAGCCACGCTACCATATAAGGTATGAGTCATCCTTAATATTTGGTGACCTTAGTTTACCAAAACTTGGTCAGATCGAAAAAAACAAGCTGTAAACAAAATAAGAATGAATGCTTGAAAAGACACAACGAAATTTCCTTCGTGTGAATGTTATAATGTTAAAATACTATACAAAAGATATAGGAGATGAGCCCAGTCACTAAGGGGACCCCCGGCCTGGGGCCCCACAACGGTAGTCGGACCCCTCTTTGGCTGAATCCTGGCTACGCCACTGTGTTCTGAGACTCTATATCAGCCACCCTGGGACCCCTAAGCCTAGCTGGGGCCCTGAGCTAATCTGGGTACCGCTGTGCTTAACTGGGGCCTCTGATCTGGTATGGGGGCACTGAACTGTTCTAGCATCATTGAGCTAAGCTGGGCTCCATGAGCTTGAACAAGTCCCTTGAGCTGTTTTGAGACACTACATAAGTCGACCTGGGGACCTCCGAGCTGAACCGGGCCCCTAAGCTAATCTGGCACCCTGTGCGAATCTGGAACTACCCTGTGATGAGCTTCTAGGGGTCCTGTGCTTATGTAGGGTCCCTTGATAAGCTGGTCCTGAGGCTAATGCACTGGTCTAGGCCCTTGAGCTGACTGATCTGGGTTCCTGAGCCACGGTCTGGACCTTGGGGCCCTCCGAGATAATTTAGCGGTCCCTGGGTGGCATAGGCATAGGAACCGGGGTTCAGGGAGATACTGCCCCCCCTTTGAGGTGGGCCCCCGCAACGAATATACAACTATCAGCAACTGTAATATAGACCAAGAAACCCAAACGGGCCCGATAGCTTTTCAGGGAACGTTCAAGTTCGGTAGTACGCTGCCTGCAAGCCCCTGGAGGAGGAGCGCTTCGTAAAAAGCCAAGGCACCTACTACCCGAGTGTTGCCAAATGAGTCCCGAGAACTGGGCCCAATCAAACTCCATCCCAATCCCAACACAAAATATGAATCGGACACAGACCCCGCACCAAATGCCGAGCAACAGTCGTCCCAGAGCCATCGAAAGGCGCGACGTCTTTCGATGCCAGGGTTATACGGCGTCGCCAACTCTTTCCCTGTTAGAGGGGTTTCTTGGGGAGTCAAATTGCTCCTTGCACAAGGAATCTGCCGTGCCTTAAACCCGAGTTGGTCGCGTGGAAAGCAAGGCTGCTAACCACTATAACACCATTCCCACACCTCCTCGGCATCACAAAGTTGACCATCAAGTACCTACATTGCACTTGCAGTCATGCTGAAACTCTGCATTTTAGGCATCGAAATATAGCTAGGCGTATTTATTGTGATCAGGCTTCACCTAAATCAATCTCTAATGATGGCAAGAAGAGATCTGTAATAACATAAATAAATGTTCCCATTTTCGTCATTGAATAAGAAAATACAAGTTGATTAGGCATAGCGAAATGAGGGTATTTGGTATTAAAGCATTGTCTGTAGTTTTCTAAACAGTTCCTAATTTTGTAAATGTGATGAAAAGTTTTGTAGATGTGATGTGTACTTAGCCGCGCCAATTTGTTTCAGTAACAAAATTGTCCCATTTTTGCCCAATGGCTAAGTATCCTTGGACACCATGCAAACGTTACAAGCTTGCTTATGGTCTTGCGTGATGTCCAAGGAGATACCTAATTTAATGCTGGAGGTAGGAGGATGCCCTTTGTTCATAAGCGTATTTAAATTAAAAAAAAGAAAAAGGGCCTAAACATCTGTAAATATAAAAACGCGCTCGCGGTAAAAAATGATTTAAATCCTCCAAAAAAGCTTAAAAATGTATTTCGTATTTGAAATGGGTCTTACTAAAAAAACAAAAATGTTTTTTGGCGTTTTACTATGATTTGGTATCAAATAGGTACAACTCAAAATCATAGGGCAAAATTTAATTTCTCAATTTTCCATATATTGACATCCTTGTGTGCATGCGTGCCTTATTGACACCAAACGAGCCAACTAATGTTTTTTTTATAATTATGGGCCCCCGTGGACTGGGGCCCCCCCTTGAGGTGGGCCCCCTCTAAGGTTGGCCCCCCCCACTTTTCAAACCGTTCCTACGCCCCTGTGCATAAACATAATCCTGCTACTTGAGACTCACATCTTTTCACCGGGCTATGACGCTATTTCCAGAAGCATGCAACACAGATATTCGGCTTCTTATGTTTTGAGCTGCATTTCTTGCGACATGGCTTATATGTGAGGCATGCTATAATCTCATATGACTTTCTGTTAACTTTGGTGGCCTATTATGGCCTTTACCAGCCTGTAGCCTTTGGTGACCTTTGGCAACCTTAATGGGGTCTCTGCCGATTGTACCCTATATTTGTTTTCATGAGAATACAACTCAATGTTGAGGGTTGACAAGATATTAATTGACCTGCCTCCTCGAATCCGGGAAGTTAAATGGACCAAATACACTAGGATTATATATTCAGGCCCAGCTCTTGATCAAAATCATCAAAATGCAATGGGTAAAACCCAGATTTATTTTACCATAGTGTTGCAAAGCCTTGAATTATTTATACCTTAAACAGTAGACATTCTTACCAATAGCAGCCATAGTGGTGAACCTGGCAGTGACAGAAAAAATTATATATTTAACCTGACCTAGAAAGAGAGTTGGTGACCTAAGGTCACAAAAATGGAATCGATATCATTACCTCGTGACGAGCACTACGCTGGTTTTTACCGAGAGGTCCTACGTCAATTAGGGGTTAATTGCAGAGGGAAGCTTACGATACATTCCTCTCTGTTTGTAAAGGTGCAAGAAAGCAAAATGCAGAATAATTCGAGGGTTGATTGTGCCCATGAGCAATCAATTACTACTTTAGTACATTATATGTGATTGTATCATCAATTCACAATTATATTAATCACTTTCGATAAAATTGTTGCCAATTGACTCGAAACAGATCAAAGCATAGAATAGCAAGTGACAAAATCAAGTTTGATAAAACGAAAACGGGTTCATGTGCATACATACCAATGCCGATTTCAAGATTGGCATTATAAGAGCATATCTAATGTTCTGAGCGACTAAGCTATATTTTTAGATAACTGAGCAAATTAAATTCTACCTCACACTTCTGAAACATCTACTTCGGCACGTTGCAATCAGAGCAAAGTTTGATGTCAAGCTCAAATACTGATGGTATACCAATAACTTCAAATACCTAGTGAGCCTTAATTAATGCAAGATGCCATGCTTGAACTCGTTACTGAGGCTGAATTATTTGAAGTGATTCTTCATCCCATTCCTGTGCAAATCTGTGGGAACTTAAGCACATGATACTGAAACATTAAAGGTCTCGTTGTGTGTTGCTTTTCTATTTTGCTACAATAGAAGCCATCCCCAAAAGGCACACTTTCCAAATGACAGGGAGTACAGGCGCAGCGTGGGTGTTAATGGCCTCTCCATCAGACCAGATGGGGCATGGCAGACAATCTCCCGCAATGGCGGTTGGAGCCACATTAGCCTTCGTCCGAGGCGAGACGAATAGCATCTAAAGCTAGCCTGCGCGATATTTTTGCCTTGTAGTATTTACTAAGGATCGTGATATTCAGTGACTTGCAGTTTCCTGGCTTTTGACATGACTTGAAGGTTAATAAGAAAGCATTAGTAAGTCAGTCAGTCAGTCGGAGATAATCATGATTATCAGTCCAAATGCTTTCGAATAGCGTCCAGAAAATGTTTCCAGCTATTTTGGTTGCTGAGACAAACGAAGTTTTGTAAATTCACATCATTTCAGAAAATTGACCTTGAGTGACATTGAGAGAACAAAAATTGACTGATATGGTCTTGGTTGAATTTGACAAGCTTTCGGTGGTATTATAGTCTCCTTGGCTCCTATTAGTTTTCCAGTTAGAGGGTGGAGGGCGGTTCTTTTTTACCTGCCACCCCCACAAAGGCAAAGGTGGCTTATACCTACCATGTAGATGCTTACAGGCCCCATACCCCAGGTCCCAATAAAGGGGGTGGATATTTTGTTCAAACCAGGGGGCTTCAGTCTGATCGGCGCTGCTGGGGTGTTTTTGTGTGCAAAAAATAAAGACACTAAAATTCGGCCAATGTCTATAAATACCGTATGAAACCATAGGATGTTATTATTTGTGTTATATTATGAGTTAGATTATGCGTTATTGTATTTTTTAAGTCATCCCTGAAAATATACTTCCCATAAGAGGCCCATTGAGGGATGCTAGGACGGATACAATACAATACTTGATCACGATGCACTTGCATAACTTATTTCAAAATTACCTTAAACAGCTTGGAGAAAAACCTGTTTCCAATTTTTCACTACGGAACGCCAACACCCCGAATGCAATTTTTGAGCAAAATAAAATATCACTTTTTAATGGCACCATTATCGAATCACGTGACCTGACCCTAGGTCACCAGTAAAATTGATCACTTAAAGCAAATTTTACACCTAGACACCAGCAATGTTTTTATTTAGGCCTTAAATATTCCAGGGATCTATAATTCATATAGATATCATGGTTAGTCTCATTTCATCGGGTCCAAAAACAGCCTGAGGCTATAACCCGAAAACCACTGGACGGACGAAGCTGGTCGGGGTCTCCGTGACAAGTCACTTGATGACCTCAGTGAGACTCCGACTCCACAAACCAAACTGGGAACGGCTTTGACAAATTTTATTTAAAAATATATATTTTACATATATAACCACGTTAATTGGCGCCCTGAACAACCTCGGTGAGAAATGGTCACCAAAATCTGAGTTGTAGGGTGTTATCGCTTGGTCGATTTGTTTTGGAATGCCCTCACTGTATGAGCGCAACAACTCGCTCGATCGTAACACATCCAAAACTGATCGGTGTTCCAAATGCGCCACCCTGGCACATTTGGGGCTGCAGCAGAGGCACCAATAGGACTTATGCTCATCTGATCAAAAAATTGGCACTATAAAGCATTAACGCTACAAAAAGCAGCGCGAATGCACAAAACAAAGCGAAATGTTCCTAAAGTACGATAAAATACCCCACGCTAGGGTCCTTGAGTAATGAAGAGCAGAAACACATGATTTCTTCATGCCAAATATGTTAAGGGAACTAATCTAATTTTTCAAACAATTGACACAATGACTTCAATCAATTCTCGTATAGGAAAAGAACCATGCCAGTTAAATCTAGCACTGCCAATTGCGATGAAAATATTTTTGTGACTATCACACCAGCGGTAAGGGAGATACAGCGAGTGGCGCAATTAGGCAGGGGTGCACAATCAGGACGCTCTCTCCTATATTATTGGGAGTATGTCATGTTAATCATAGGTCAGGGACCTTGAATGAACCTGACCTCAAACTTTCAAAATAATCATGTGAGACCTTTCTGCTACGACCTTAGTCCACTTTCAGTGTGTTCCCGGCTTTTTCTGCATAATTGTGGCACTTCTCAATAGGCCTCCAGTACGGCCCATATGTGACCTTTAGGACCTCGTTTGACCTTGATGATACTGATCGAGGTCAATAAAACTTAGCTATAACGTAGATCAACATCGCTCTGACGCACCCTCCCCCCAACGGGTGGTTTTCTAAACCTCTTGGTTTCCTAAACTCGGCATCGGTGGACAATTTGAGTATCTTTTCTGGCGTTCGGTGGACCTGTCAGCATCGGTGGACCTCCCAGGTCCACTTAAACTAAATTCGTCTCTTGCCGTTTCTGGGGACAAAAGATCGGGAGCCGGAGTCCTAGCATCGGTGGACCCGAAAAATTGGTCCACCTAAACGATCTTAGAAACCGTTAATAATTTTTTTACGGTTTGTAGTACCAAGTTTTGACACAGATGGCAACACCATAGGAATGCAGTCAGCTGCTGCCTGGTCAGCTGATGTGAAGGTCCACCTATGCTGAGGGAAAATTCCAAGTTGGTCCACCTATGCCCTAAAAGATACCGAATGATGTCCCCCTTCGCTGAAAATTTTTAACTGAAATCAAAACCACCTTGCTTGCGCATGCGCAGTTTATTCCTTATCGGCATGGGCGCCCAGCAACTTCGTGGTGTGCTACGCTCTGCAGCAGATTCTCAGCTGGTCCACGTATACTGAAAAAATGTCACTTAGGTCCCCCTAAACGTATTTTAGTGATCTGGCCGGTCCGCGCATGCGCAATGAGTTTGTTGTCATCAGGCGTTGCGCGCCAAATTCATTGTGCCACACGTTGTACACTTGATTGGAGCATTGCAGGTGCTAATTCACGCTGTCAAGTCGCAATGGGACCGAAAAGGATGACCCGCAAGGAAAGAAAATATGTTAGTGATGTGCATGCATGCATAGCGACAATAAGGGCTGGCTGATTTTTTCCGAGATTGTGCAGAACTGTTGGAGCATAGCTATAGGCAAGAGCGTCGTCGCCGTCAAAAAGTCGAGGGGGGGCAGCCGGCCAGCCAGCAACTTCAACCTGATACTGACAAGAAACTGTCCACGCTGGGACCAAGAACTCTTCGGATTTGGGCTCCTTGCTGCCTCCCGCACCGGCTGGTTATAAATGTTCGATTCCCTACTATTTTAACTGAGATAAGGAAATTGCTGGCCTAAAAGTGGGGGAAAGCCCCCGTCCTTACCCCCCAGTAGTGACGCCCCTGGCTATAGGCAGTGACTATGATCTATGATTTCGATAAATGGGGGGGGCGAAGCTTCAGGGGGCGACACTTTGCCACTCGAAGGGTGCACTTTTCACCCAAAGGGCGGCAAATTGTTGCATCCTGGGAGGGGGTGGGAGCTGATAACCTTTGGGTCGGTATTTCGTCCTCAGTGGGGCGGCACTCAGGCTTAAGGGGACGGCCGCCCACTTTGCCCCTCCCCCTTGGATCCGTCCCTAGCTCTAGGTAGGCAGGGGCTCGCACCGGGGGGTCCCGGGGGCCGGATCATAGGCAGATCCAAGATTGCCGATCGGAGAGGGGGAGTGGCACCTTGCCGGGGGTGGAGTGGGGGCACCTTTCTGGGGGGCGCCATCCGAACCAGATGGCGTCATTTTTGGCAAGCAAAACATATGAAACGCACAGTAGAGGGGAGAGTCCGAAGTGCTCCCCTAGAGATTTTGAAAAAAACCAAGGTTGAGTGTATGGGAGTTGGTGGGGCTTTGGTGATCTACATCCATACCTAGGTTTATTGACCTTGGTAGATATCTTCCATGTCAATAGAGGAAATAAAGGTCAAGTCTGGCCCGTGCTGGAAACCTATTACAACATGCCTTTGTCGTGCAAAACCAAGACAAAATCACTAAAAGCAGACTTTGGTCATGATAAGAGGGTGCAAAGCCACGTTTCAAGAAAATTTGGGGCCAATATTATTGAAGGTCTTTGGCCTATGACGTCACAAAATGTAATATTTCCCGTAATATGAACTTTGACTTGCATTGTGGCTAATAATGGCGTGGTCAGTTACCAGTTGCGTCCCAACCGCCAAAAAGGTGGGGGGGGCCACAGCCGGCCAGCCAGCAACTTCAACCTGATACTGACAAGAAATTGCCCACGCTAGGACCAAAAACTCTTCGGATTTAGGCTCCTCGTTGCCTCCCGCACCGGCTGGTTATAAAAATTTACGGTATCATCCTATTTTGACAGAGATAAGGACATTGTTGGCCCAAAAGTGAGAGGCCGGCCTTCCCCCCCACCCCCCCCGTGGCGACCCCTGTCAGTTACCTTTGACTTTGACCATCACTTGAGGTGACCCTACCATATATCCGAATCATATAGCGTTAATATATCATCTTAACCATGACCTTGGCCCAAGTCCTTTTACCTTGATACAAATCATGATGATGATGGGCCTATTTTTGCCAATTTTAACATGCGCAGTGGAGGGTGGGGGTCCTAAAGGCCCCCCTGAAATCTCGGAAACGAAGAGGGGTAGAATAACTCACGTGTCGGAGTTGGTGGGGTTGGTGGTGATCTACATTATGCCCAAGTTTCATCGACCTAGGTCAATATCTTCAAGGTCATATCAAAATTTGGCCGTGCTGGAGACCTACCGGGAAATGCCGGGATTTTGCGAAAGCAAGTCACAAATACGCTATAAACGGGCTTAGGGTGTGAAAGGAAGGGCCTGTACGAGTTGATCTCATATTTAGAGGCCAAGGTTATTCAAGATCATTAACCTATGACGTCAGAACACAGCATATTCCTGTAATATACAATGTAACTGCCAATATGACCTCCAATTGACAGGAAAAAGTGTTTGACCTTGACCCATGACCTTTGAACTTGACCTGTGACCTTGAACTTGACGCAGGGTGACCTTTGCTATGACGTCATACTTCATAATGTGCGATGCCATTATTTGACTGGGAGCACTGGAATCAATGGCCTTGAATAGGTCAAATTACCTTGACCTTGACTTTCATGTAGAATAACCTTAGCATATGACCTAATTGTATTGCCTTATGACGTCACCACTCAGCATGAAACGCAGACTAACTACTGTGGCCGCGCCATCATGGCGATCTCAAAATATAATCTGACTTCGAAAGCCTATAAGAAAACGTTTTCGGTCGATTTTCAAAATGAATGCACGATTAGACGCGCTCATTAATTCTCTCATATGTGGCCGAGTTCTGCTTTCTGGCGGCCAACGGTTGTTCGGCCACCCCGGAAAAACAGGTGGGGAGGCACTTTAGGATCCCCTCCACAGCGTGTATTAAACAAGTTCGTCTAGAAGAAACGCCAACTGAACTGCGCCACTCATACTACATACAGGTTCCTAATTGCAACTAGCTGTGCGTTTCTTCTAGGGGTCTGAGGTAATTTGGGTTTAAGAATAAATTAGAAGTATTTCACTTCCCAATACATACAAGTACTGTCAGGCTCGTATAGTCAAATGTCCTTTTTTACCTAGAGTGTATTCGGAGCATTCACGGCCTCATATTGATGCATAAAAATAACGGGTTTGTGGCTGCGACCATGGTTAATATGAAACGAAAAGTGCACCTCATCTCGTAAAAACCAGCCGACGAGGAGTGAATTGAAAATTATTTGCCATTTTATTTTCACTTATTTCTTCCTATGAAAGGCAGAAGTCAAAAGTTGACAAACTTTAATACAATGAATCGCGCTTGTCCATAATCTACCGCACAATCTGCCTCGCCTTCAGGTTGAGAAAATCGAAGAAGCCATTTTCTTTCCCCAGCTCATCCAAAAAAACTTACTTGTTCCAGCCTATAGATGTGGAAATGTGCTACTGCTTGGTTCACCTTACCAATACCATGTAAAATTGTGTGGATGGAGTTGCCTCAAAATCCCGACTATTTGTAAGGTAAGGTAATGTAAAAGGATTTATGTAATTTACGGAAGATAATAGGGAAAATGTAAAACAAAACTACAAGTCAAGTCCCGAAAACTTGAGATGACCTCCCTGATTTGCAGGTCGGGTCGGACGCGTCCCCCGCTTTAGACGGCCATGCTCAGGGTTTATTTTAAGACGTTTTTCATACGACAGGGTGGAGCAGTGGACAGCGCACTCGTCTACTGAGCCAGTTATTCCGGATTAAAATCTCAGCAGGGCCTCTCAATAAGTTGACCTGAAAATCCCAAGTCCTCCGAACAAGGTTGGAGTCTGCGACGCCGTATGATCTTAGCAGTTGGTGTGTCGCTATACCGCAACCGTTATTTTTCCAACAGCACAAAGGAAATCGGTAAACGAAGGTATCGGTTTGTGAGAAAAATCTCGACATAGTTTGTTGCAAAAATGGTCGCATTCGTTCATATGATGGCCGATATCAATTTCCTGTGGGCAATCATATAATGTGCTGTGATATTTTTGAAACCAATATCGTCGCCATAACTCTGAAGAATGGCTGCGTGCAAGTATCTATATAGTCGTTATTTGTACTAAACATTCCATCTCGGATTTGAGGATATAGTCCAACTAACATTGCGTCTTCAGAACAAAGTTGGGAAACCTCACTGAAGCTTTGCACTTTATACCTGGTGCCCAGGAGCGTCGCCACCGCCAAAAAAGCGTGGGGGGGCAGTCGGCCAGCCAGCAACTTCAACGTGATGCTGATAAAAAACTGTCCACGCCAGGGCCAAAAACTCTTTGAATTCGGGCTCCTCGTTGCCTCCCGCACCGGCTGGTTATAAAAATGTCCGATTTCCTCCCATTTTGACTGAGATCAGGAAATTCTTGGCCCAAAAGTGGGGGCCCGGCCCCCTGCCTCCCCCTCCGGCGGTGACGCCCCTGCTGGTGCCTTCAATTGGCTAGCTTGTCTGTTGCTCAACTATCATTTTGAGGACAAGCAGGGGTGCAGCAAGCGGGCACAAGGGGCACGTGCCCTCCAGTGGTTCCTGAATTCCCTCACCGGATAAAAATACCCAACTATCACTGAAACGTTCGCTATGTTTTTTTTAATGTGCCCTTAGCTCAGAAGTGCCCTTGTATCACGCAACTGTGTACCTCCGTTGTAAGTTTGCCTCCGAATAAAAGACGCTTCCTCCTTTAGGTATCTATCATAGGCACAATAGTAAAGGTAAAATGCATATGAGGCACGTGCCCCAGCTGGATGCTGAGTGCCCTCAACTGATGAAAGTGTCCAAATGAGATTGAGGCTTGTATCTGCCCGCTTATAGACCCATCTAGAACACTTCTTCAAGTCATTCTAAGAACTACCTTTTTCCCAGGGTACCCCTCATTGGTAGTGTACCTCCCCTCATGCTGAAGCTCAGCTGCACCACTGACGACAAGGAGGGCAGAAGAAGATCAGCATGAAATGTTTCGCCTGGCATGAAAAGCTTCAGAATATTTCAATTTTGTCCCGCTATGTATTCACTGCTACACTTACAGGCGCAGATCCAAGAGGGAGGGCGCAGGGACAACCCCCAACCCCTGGGATGGCCTATAGCGACCGGCCAAAAGCAATAGGGACGTATAAATGGGTGCCCCCTGACCGAACCCTGGACCTTCGCCTGACTTAGTCCCCTAAAAACCAAAGTAAAACAAAAAATGTGTCCAGCAAAACGACTTAAGGTGTAAAAAAGTCCATTCAAACGTCTAACGACTACCCCATTGTGAACACTATAAGTCCTCTATTAGGTCCACCGAAACTGTCCTTCAGGTCGAAAAGAGGAGTCCACTCAAACGTCTTAAGAACAAAAAACGTGTCCACTCAAACTGATCAAGATTCCTCAATTAGGTCCATCTAAACCACCTAAGATTCGTAAAAATGGTCCACACATACTCATTAAAACACCATAAAAATGGTCCACACATACTCATTAAAACACCATAAAATTGGTCCATCTAATCGGTCGTAAAAATAATCAAAAGGTCCACCTAACGCGATTTAGATACCGTTTTTCAAACACCAATATCTCACTAACCCCTCGACGGATTGCAGCGGTTTTTAGACATGTTGTAGTTCGCGCCAACATCTTTAAGTGGTCATAGTTTCAAGGTCGTAACATGCGCAGTTTAGAGGTCCATGTAAACCAGGTAAAGATGAAATGTCCACCGATGCTGATTTTGAGAAAATGGGTGGTTTCCGAAATCCCAGGGGGAATTTTAGGACCCCTCCACTGCACGTTGACGCCAGACCCCTCTCCACTGCGCTTATTAAGGTAAGAGCGTGGCCCAACACTAAATCACATTCCCTCTGTGAAAGACAGACTTAGGTGTCGCTTAGTTCATCTGAGGGGCCTTAGACCAGCTCGGGGGCCCGGACTTTTTCTGACGCAAAGCCGTGGCGCCGCCGCTGGTTTGTAGTACCCTCTACAAAGAAGCTGCAAAGGAACATATATGCCAAATTTTACCTTAGCCGATCCCACAAATGCTGCAAATTGAGCCATTATTACTTTTGGGTCAGAAAATGTTTTGTGATGGCAGAAGTTGTAGGACCAGGGCTGACCCTTCCCCCACACGCCCCGCCCCAGGTTCTCTCTATTGTACTTTACCTGTACTCCACACATTTCCTGGTGGACCTCCGTTTGCAGGCCTTCCGCTGGCCGCGCCGGCGGCGGCCCAAACGCTAGTCAGGTGGCCCACAGCGTCTGGTGCCGGAGGTTAAGCGTCTGGTGCCAAGCGCTATTCAGGTGGCCCACAGCGTCTGGTGCCGGAGGTTAAGCGTCTGGTGCCAAACGCTAGTCAGGTCTGGTCAGGTCACACCGTCTGGTGCCGGAGGCTACCGAAAATCCACGGCGCGAGCATGCGCTTGGTAGGGGAAAGTGGGGGGTCATGGACACCGTGGGTAAGACGGACACCCCCTGTTTGGGACGAACTAACAGTGCCACGGCCGGGAAAAGCATGTAATACCCTTCCTTTTAGCCCAGGTCGGACGCAGAGCAGCGTTGGGTCCGGTAAGCTCTCTTGTTTTTATGTAATTTTCACAACAGTAAAAACTGCAACTCATGTGCTGTTTTACAATCTAATTCGTACGGTCATTACGTGGATGTTTCTATAGATACTTTATTGATATTACGTAATATGGCTCTTCAAGATGTTACATTTTGTTCACCGCAGTCGCTGACTGTGTAGTCGCAATGGCGTCCGCTTCATATCCAAGTTTGTTTAGGAAGAGCAAAGTGGGGTAAGACGGACACCACGCGTGGGGCAAGATGGCAATGGTGTCCATGTTACCCTGCACAATAGCATATTGAATTTTATGTAATATAAGCTTAAATAATTAAGAGCTGACGGTTTGGGGGAAATAGAGCCCGAAATGCTGGAGAACACATAATTAAATTTGGGGGTCATCCAGGGGCAGCTATACCCCTCGACCCTCAGCAGGGGCGTAGCCAGGATTTCGCTCAGGGGGCGGGTGTCGCCCCGAAAAGGGCCCCTGCGACAGCGCCAAAAAGGCCCTGATGGCTAAAAAGTACCCTGCTTGTTACAGAATCGTGTCCTCAGGAGGGCCCTTCGGGCCCTCAGAGGGGGGGCGCTGTCCGTGCCGCCTCCCCCTTGGCTACGCCCCTGACCCTCAGCGCCCCCTGAAATGTCACGGTGCCCCCTGAGAGATTGATGGGCCCCCTAAAGTGTCGCTTCCAACCCCTCCCCTCAGGAGCGAGGGAGGGGCGTTCTTAGCCCTGCGAGAGGATCTGGCACCCACCTGATATGTTTGGCGTTCCAAAAGTGGCACCCCATAGCAGGCGCGCACCCAGGATTATTTGGGGAGGGCGGGTGACGAGAAGTGACACCAGGCCAGTGGAGGGGGCGGCATTTTGCCTCCGGGGGCGCACTTGTTCACCCAAAGGGCAGTCAATTTTCGCATCTGTGGAGGGGGGGTGAGAGCGGTGAATTGTTTGCTCCACAGACCTAGTGAATTTTTTTAGGGGCCGGTGGGCGGTGGGTGCAGGGCAGCAAAGTCAATGTGGGGGCGGCATGTTGGGTGCAGGGGCGGCAGTCAGTGTAGCACTGCCTCTAAAAGTCAGGTGAAGGCTCATCCTTCCCTTCGATGGACGACTTCGGCGCTCCACATGGATGGGAGTTGCACTTTGGAGCAAAAGTGTTTGGGGGCCCGCAGCCCCCCTGGGTGCGCACCCACCCCTGACCCGGATGGCGCCCCCCCCGACAAGGTGCTCCGCCCCCTGATCGGTGATCCTGGATCAACCTATGCACAGCTCCACGACAGCTCTTGATACTTTAATTCTCCGTCATTAAACAAATTCAGAAAAAGCATGACTCCATTTGACCCTTTGACGGAAAAAAATAAGGAAATGCCCCCTTCCCCGCGGCGGTCGACAGTCGCCTAGTGGGTGGGTGCAGATGGAAATCTTCAAGGCCTGGTTCGATCACTTTTTTCACCTTGTCCGTCGTTCCCCATGGGGTGACCATGTTACCCCATTAGGTGGGGCGAAATGAAATTTTGCTACTTTTTTCTAAACTTTACACAAATTTTGATATAATAATTACAGACACATAGCGGCTTGCACAGAGGTAGATAAATTTCTGAAGTATCTCTACAGCCAAAATAGGAACAAAACAAGCTCATTAAGTCATCGAAAACTCACACCATCGCTACGTTTTCCGTGACCCCCACTTCCCCTACTACTCGACTTCTCTCTAGCTCTGTTGTCAGCACCGGCAGCCGCCATTTGATAGGCAGTTGCGAAGGCGAACGCTACTTTCCATCAAGGGGTATATATAGATATGGTTCGTAAGATTTGCGAGCCAGTGGCCCCAAAAATCTCACGCTGAGAAGAAAGTTAGCAGAATAAATGGCATGTAACATTGATCAAGTATATGTCTCTAATTTTTATTTACGCTCTATTCTGGTAAGGCTTATGCAGCTTCGGTCGTCGGATATAGGCTTATTACCTGCATCATAACAGCACGCTAAATGAGTGTGTCGTGATTGTAGCGCTATCTAATGAAGGACCCTTGCAGCTCTAGGGAAGGCCTGTCTCACTCCTATGGAGGCAGTAACCCCTAGAATGACAACCCACGCGTTTGTCCCTGCGGAGAGAATGTTCACTCAGAGCATGTTTTCATTGTCAACCCGCACCCTTGCAGTGTGTGTGACAATGAAAACATTTGTCAGAGTTCTTGACCCGTAATTGTTTTCTGGATGGTCTTCGTGCTATACCTTTTTTCGATACATTAACCCATGCCCCGGTGGGCCTCTGAGCCACCTTCGCCCTGGCAGGGGGTGTTTGAACACCCCCTCGAACTTGGTCCCTATGCAGGAGAGCGAAAAAGGCGAACGCTGGTGGATAGCTCATAAAAATTTATGAAGAAATTATTTAGTCACTTTTTGGCTGAGATTAGTATTGAGGTCATGACAGGTCAAAGAAGGTGATATTTTGAGTAGTCTTTGGGATCTAGCATCTGACAGATTTGAGTTGGAATCATTTTTTAGGCATCATTCGCTTCCTCTCGTCACGGCAAACCTAATGATGCCTAATTTGATTAGGTCAAAGGTCAAAACACGAAAATGACTTCACCTCGGGTCATGTCAAGCTCACTTTTTACCCTAGCATAGCCAATATGCATATCAATCGACTCGCCATAGTAGTCCAAACGCAATGGTATCAAAATAAAAGCTGTATCATCATTTCAGGCAAAGTTAATGACCTAAGTCTGAAAACTGCTTAAGTAGCCCCAGATGACCTCTCAAAGATCACAGGTCAAACGTAGCAATATGAAGCTGGAAAAGGGTCCAGCATACTACGATTTGGAGATCATCATCATTGTTGGGGTTTTTGGGCGCACCGACAGCTGGGTCATATGGCGCCCATAACATTAAATGAAGTATAGCAGTGAGGGCTGCAACAGGTCAGGTGCTAAAAAGGGGGTTTATACCTAAAAAGTACTAACCCTGTGGTATTACCAATTGTGTCTGTCTGCTACATAAATGAAGTGAGAAAAAACTACGAGGGTGAATAAATGACATTGAATGCGATACTCTTTAAAAAAGCTGATATTGTTGCCACATCGACTGACGGCGACTCACCAATAAGGGACCCGAGTGAAAAATCTGCTGGGAAGTGAGCCCTCCTCTCAATCTCACAGTCCCGGCAGTCAGTGAGAACATGCTTAACAGTGAGGTGTTCCCCACATCGCGGGCACTCCGGTGGCTCCTCTCCTCTCAGAAGGAACGAGTGAGTGTAGTGTGTGTGTCCTATACGCAATCTGGCTAAAACGACCTCGTTCGTTCTGCACCTGGCGTTGGCCGATGACGACGCGCCGATCCTGGGCTTCATAAGGCGCAATTTGGAGCCTTTGGGATCATTGTCCCATCTCTGTTGCCAAGACTCGAATGCATACTGCCTGATGGCAGGGAAACAGTCAGAGTAAGGCACTTTTATTCCTGACGGCACGATACCCCGTGACGCATCCTTCGCCGCAGTGTCACATTGCTCATTGCCAGGCACTCCCACGTGGCTGGGCACCCATGCCAGTGTTAATTGTCTTTGTTGGCAGTGTGATCTGTGCATCTTATTCCGAATAAGTTCCAGAATATATGACGATGAGGGATGGAAATCAAATGATGTTAGTGCTTGCAAAGACGATAGTGAGTCAGTAAATACAACGTATTTGCGTCTCCTCGACCGCAACACCTGGTCTAAAACTCGGAAGATAGCGTAAATTTCAGCAGTAAAAACGGATGCTGTCACAGGGAGTGTTTAACCTTTTTCAATTCCATCACTTACATACGCACATCCGACACCGCTTTCCGTCTTAGATCCGTCTGTATAATAGATCTCAAAACCTGAATACATGTCATTTACGTGTTCCCAGAAAATCTGCCGGACCGCAACAGGCGGCAGATCCTTGGTCTTAACAAGCAAACTGGTGTCCACCTGAGGCTCTGGGAGAGTCCATGGTTCTAATAAGGGATTCTGGAAAGTCTCAACCTGTTCACAGTCAACTCCTGCTTCCCTCAGCCACGCTCCAATTCTGAGACCAGGGTATCTATTTCGGGATCGGTTTTCTTCCGGGTGTCTGATGTCATCAGAGAATAGCTTACTGTATGTTGGATGGTTTGGAGACTGTTTTATTTTCAGAGTGTATTTCATCGCAAGGACACGACGTCGAAAGTCTAACGGCATCTCGTTTGCCTCGACGAGTATGCTGGCGGTAGGCGATGTGTGGAATGCACCGATGATAATTCGAATGGCATGGTGATGTATGGTATTTAGCATAGATTTTGCTGTCTCCGTGACTGAATCGTATACCATGCAGCCATATTCAATTTTTGATCGAATTAGCGATCGGTATACCATCAATAGTGTTTTTCTGTCTGCGCCATACTTAAACTTAGTTATAACCTTCAGAATGTTCAGATCCTTGAAACACCTTTCCCTTACGGCCTTGAAGTGGTTTATATAAGTCAACTTAGAGTCAAAAGACAGGCCCAGGAACCGTGCATGTGCGACTACCTGGATTCTTTCTCCATACATAGTTAGTGTGGGATCATCACACGGGCTGCGTCTGCGGCAACAATGCATACATTTCGTTTTTGTCGTTGAGAATTGTAGGCGATTTTTGGAGCTCCACCGCTGCAACTTCGTCAGTCCGAGCTGTAGCTGCCTTTCTGCAGCGGCTGTGGACGACGCCGTTACCCACATGCTGAAATCGTCTACGAATAGAGCTGTGTTGATATTACGTGGTAGGTTATGTGATATGTCGCGTTGATTGCGATAGCGAACATGGTCACAGAGATCACGCTACCTTGGGCCGTTCCGCTTCCCTGCGCTCGCTGCTCTGACTGCACGCTACCTATCCTGAATCTAAACCGACGGCTTCGCAAGAAATTTGAGAGAAACCAGCCCATATGACCCCGTATGCCCAATCCAAACACCTTTTGCAGGATGCCATGCCTCCATACCGAATCATAGGCCTGCTTTACGTCGTAGAAAATAGCTATTGTGTGTTGTTTGTCAGAGAAGCCTTTACGGACATCAGCATCGGGAGAAAGAAGATGGTCGACAGTACTTCTGCCTCGGCGAAAACCACACTGGACGTTCGAAAGCAGTTGATTGGTCTCCAAGAACCACATGAGCCTAGTATTAACCATTCTTTCAAGCAGTTAACACACACAGGAGGTGAGAGATATCGGGCGGAAGTCATCAGGAGACACTCCTGGCTTTCCTGGCTTGAGGATTGGTATTATGGTGGCCTCGCGCCACTGGTCTGGAAAGTCATCCTGCAACCATATATGGTTAAATATGCCAAGCAGTGATAGAAGAGAGCAGTCAGGAACGTGCCGCAACATCTCGTAGGTAATTGTGTCAGGTCCCGACCGTCGCCCCGTGTGGTCGTGTTATGTGCGCTCCCGCTAATTTTCGGAATTATGGCCGTATAAAATAATAGAAAGGTGCTTTTAGTGAGGTTGAAAGATAGAACTGATGTGGTAGTTTGTTATTAGATTGCCTTCCACCCAGTTGAGCCAGTGTACACGGTCGACAATAGGTTTGTAGTGTCGGCAGTGGATGAGGGTGTACCCGTCGGCCGCCATACTGCCGGGAGGGTTACAAGAGGACACTACGGAAGAGAAACCACTCGGAGATGGAAGACTCTCTCAGCAATAGCCTCCGTAGCCGAGTGGTATCGCGGATGTGCACCGTGTCAATAGAAGCGTGATTGTCTAGGTCACAGGTTCAAGACCGTAGGCGGCGAAAACTTTTAGCACTGCCTCACTTCACACTGAGGACATTACCCTGCTGGAGAAAGTTCCTGTTATGTATTCTAAGCTTTTCTGCATTTGAATCGGCTAGACCGCAATAGAAGATATGGGTAAACGAAAAAATCCCAGCCCCCTGCAGAAGGCTAACGGAAAAAAACCCACGCGCAGAAACGAACGAAGATGTTATGGATGAACAAGAGTCGACGTCTGAGAATGTAAGGATTGCCGATTTGAAGAGCTTCATCACCCTGGAGCTAGCCCGAACAAAAAGAGAAATCACTGAGCAAGTCAAGAAAGAAATTGATAACAGAATAACGGCAGTTGAAGAGTCCCTGAACTTTGCGCTATCACCAAACGAAGTAGTGTGCCGAAGGCTTGCTGAAGCTGAAAGGATGGCCTCCGAGGCAAAAGAAGGATTTGAGCAGTGCCGGACTCGCCTTCGAGCAGTGGAGGGTCAGCTGGACTCATCTGAGCAGGAAAAACTGCTCGACTGGCTCATTTTCTCAGGGCCAGCGATTCCGAAACTGTCACGAGAAGACCGACCCGAGGATGCACCACGCCTTCTACACGGAATGCTGATGTCTCTGTTGGGGCTCCGCCTGGATCCCAATCAAGTCAGGGAGGTCCACCGAAAGAGGGGAGAGATATGGGTGCGCTTCACGCACAGCTTTCCCGGCTCGAACAGAGATCAGATCTTCCGGAGCAAGACCAGACTTCGAGGTACAGGCCTTTTCGTCCGCGAAAGGCTTACCGACAGGCGTCAAGACTGGTTTGCCGAGCTGATGAAGCTGAAGCGCAGAGGTCTTCTCATGGTGGTGAGCACCCGTTCTGGCTCCATTTTTTATGTGGAGTCAAGCGGTGCTCGGACCATGCCTGTACACAGCGAGGAGGCACTACAGCGGCTTATCACCCGACTGACCTCACAGCGGCAGGGCGTGAACACAGAGCGAAATGAGCACATGCCAAGAACAGAGCCGCCAGCTCGGAACAACCATTCTCCACCCGGGACCAGTACCCAGCGAGCCGCAGAAACAGAAGGAAGAGATGGAAGCTTGGTACAGTCGTACTACTCTCCACCTCCACGAGTCCATGACACAACGGAAGACGAGACCGTAGGACACAGAGAGGCTAGCAGCTGTGCGAGCCAGCTTCGATCAGACCCCGCCAACGCTGGAGCCTTCAGAAGCTACAGAAGAGAAGAAGAAAGACAGGAGAACACACAAGAGCAGATAGAACCTATAGAGACAACAGGTAGGCCAACCGGGCAAGGTGCAACACGATGGCCACCTGCTGGAAACGCTCCTCAAGGACAGCTGCAAGCGTCTGCCGGTAGGAGTGAGGGTCTCCGCCGGCGCGGAGCGGGAGACATAAGAAGTTTCTACGCGGAGGCTACCGTCCACAGAAAGAATGATTAAAGGTTATATGAACGTAAGAGTAGCAATGCAGAGACACGTGTTCGCTTATTGTTGGTATAGCCCATTGTTTACCTGTCATTCCTTCACCAGCCTATTCTGCCAGATGAGTTTGTGTGTGCGATGGGATGTGTTGCTCCAGGAGTGGAATATGTGCGCTCAGATCCATTCGTCAGACGTAAAGTGCTAGGACCAAGGCATGTACCACATGACTAGTCTTGCTTTTTTGACATTATCGAGAAGGGACATGATATTTTCTTGTAACGGGACATACAGAATTGGGACTGAGCCTTATTGTAAGAAGCAGAAGCTAGTTGTAATTTCGTGTCTTGTTCAGGTACATAGCAAGGGCCCTGCAACTCTTATATTAGTCTCAACATGGGGGAGTTAAAGATAGGATCTCTCAATTGTAGAGGATTAGGAGACTTTAAAAAACGTCACGATGTTCTTAATTATTTGAAGGGGTCGGGTTTTAATATCATATTTCTCCAGGATATTCATTGTCATCCCTCTAAAGAGCATTGGTTTCGCAATATTTGGGGAAAAGATGTACTTGTCGCAGGTTTTGCACATAATTCTAGGGGTGTTGCAATACTGACGAACTTGGTAGATATTTCTTTTGCAGAAACACGATTAGACAAAGGTGGAAATTTTGTTATTACGAAAGCGACTATTAATCGAGAGATGGATATAATCCTGGCTAATGTCTATGGACCCAATACTGATAACCCTGCCTTTTACCAAGAAATAGAAGATATTTGCAGAGATATCAAAGGAGACACCGATACCCCCGTGATTCTCGCTGGAGATTTCAACATTGCTTTGAACTTCGAATTAGATACTGAAAATTATGCATCACACAACAATCCTAGGGCTAGACAAAAGCTGATTAATGTTATGGAAAATCTAGAACTTATTGATGTGTTTAGGGATCGTTATCCTGATCAAAGAAAGTTCACTTGGGCAGTTGGTAACCCTCCAAGAAAGCAGGCACGTCTAGACTTTTTCTTGGTCACGGAAAGTTTTAATTCTTACATATCTGAAGTTAACATAGTCTCATGCTATAGGTTTGATCATCGGATGGTAGGCCTATGCGTCCAGCTGGGCTCAGCATCCAGAGGAAAAGGTTTTTACAAGATGAATTGCTCACTCCTAAAGGACAATATTTACGTGGAAAAATTAATTTATGTATACATAACACACTTCAAATGTACTCACTTCCGGTGTATAATGCCACTTTTGTACATGAGTTCCCTGGGGAAGTAGAAATTTCAATCTCATGGCAACAATTTTGGGAAGTTCTGGTGTTAAATATGCGTACGGAGACAATATCGTACTCGATTTAGAAGAGGCGTCAAATGAAAGCAGAGGAGTCTGAACTGAGAAAGAAAATAGAAGACATGGATGGTGTTGAGAATGATCTATTAACAGATCATGACCGTAACGAATTAGCAAAACGTAAGGAGAAGTTGGAGCAAATACGATCCATAAAAATCGAAGGTATTATGACCAGAGCCAGGGTAAGATGGTATGAGAAAGGGGAGAAACACTCAAGGTATTTCCTTAATTTAGAGAAGCGTAATTACTTGAATAGGCAAATATTGACATTGAGGAAAGACAACGGTGAAAATACCACAGATCAAAAAGAAATAATGGGCATACTGACCAAACATTACAAAGATCTATTTGCTGAGCGTACAATCGATAAGGGGGAAGCAACATCCTTTCTTGAGAATATATCAATTCCCAGGCTAAGTGAATCTCAAAAAACAGAAATAGGTGCACCATTGTCAATAGAAGAGCTTTCATCAGCACTTAGGTCCATGGGGGCCAACCGTGCGCCTGGCACTGATGGATTTCCCAACGAATTCTATAAAGTATTTTGGGGAAGCTTTAACATTTTTTCTTTCGCATGGTCAATGAAAGTCATGATGTGTCCTTACTTCCAGCAACCTTACGAGAGGGCATATTAACGCTTCTTCCAAAACCCAATAAGCCTGGAAATGAGCTAAGTTCCTATCGGCCGATTACGTTATTAAACTCTAGCTACAAAATTATTTCCTCGGCTCTATCAAATCGTTTCAAACTCGCTTTACCAGAGATAGTTGGTGAAGAACAAACTGGTTTTATTAAAGGGAGATGCATCGCGGGTAACAGTCGGTTAACATACGACCTCATCCAGCAACTTAAAGCAGAAGAGAGGACAGCCTTTTTTAAGCCTTGATATCAAGGATGCATTTAACTCGGTGAATTGGGATTTTGCCAGACTTGTCCTCAGAAATTCAAACTTCCCCGAAGATACAATTAATTGGTTTAATATCCTTTATGTTAACTCATCATCTAGGCTAGTACACAATGGACACATTTCAGAGAAAATAAACCTGCATAGGTCTTGCAGACAAGGAGATCCCTTAAGACCCTATATATTTATTCTTGTAATTGGTGCTCTGTTAGAAGGCATCAAGAAAAAATCAAATATAAGAGGGGTCAAAATCAAATCTAAGGAATACAAGGTGTCAGCTTATGCAGACGACACTCTTTGTTTCTTGGGTGGTGACGTGAATGGCTACAGAGCGCTTTTCGACGAACTTGGAGTTTTTGCAAAATTCTCAGGATTAAAACCAAATATTGCTAAAACACACGCATTCTGGGCAGGGTACAATGCATCCGAGAAACAGCCTATATGCACTGACCTCCCAGTGAAATGGGTGTCCAAGCTAAAGGTCTTAGGAATAGTTTATGCTAACAACGATTTGGAAACCTGGTCAGAAAACTTTGAAGAAAAATTCTGCAAAGCCAGAAAGATTATCAAAAGCTGGAAAAATAGATTCCTTTCTCTTACAGGGAAGATCGTTATAATTAAAACGTTGCTGATTCCTTTGTTTACGCATATTTTCACAGCTCTTCCAAATCCCCCAGCAAGTTGCATTCACAAGCTTAAAAAGGAGATTTTTGCATTTATATGGGGCGGGAAGACAGATAAAATAAAAAGAAACAGTCTGTGCCGGACGATCTCAGCTGGTGGACAAGGAATGATCGATTTAGAAGTATATATTTTGGCGCTCAAAGTGAGTTGGGTTAAAAAAGAAATAATGAGCCGCCATGATTGGTGTTTCCTTTTCAATGAGACTATATCAGAGGAAAGTTGTTTATGGGAAAGGAACTCACAATCAATGAGAAAAATTGCAAGTTCAACAAAAAATAAGTTTTGGAAAGAAGTTTTTATAGCACTGGCGACCTTTGACGATTGCTTTGCCCCGAACCTGGAGGAAATAGCTAATTGCGGCTTATGGTTTTCAAACTGTACCAGGTTTGAAGACAATATCATTACATCGTGGCATAGAAAAGGCTTAAGGCATATAAATGATCTGCTTGGAAGTAATGGGCAGCTAATGACTTTTGAAGAAATAAAACAAGCCTATCAAATTCAAGGTATGCAGTTAGATTACTATGGTTTGGTTAGAAGCCTTCCAACTGAATGGAATAGGTGGCCTCAGAAGGCAAGGGTAACGGGCCCAATAATTCATCCGAGTATACGTGCTATTACTCAAAGAAGGTACGGAAACAAACATATATACAATATTTTGCTGAGCGGAAAGCATAAGGATGATGGAAATTCATGGGAAAGTGCTTAGGAAATTGAATTCGGTGAGACAGAGTGGCCATTATGGTATAATTTACCGAAAAGTACTACTCCCTCAATCGCGTATCAAGCAATACAATATAAAATTACCACACGGATAATTAGCACTAACAGGAAGCTGTATCAAATGGGACTAGTAGATTCTAGGGATTGCACACGATGCAATAACAGGACGGAAACTCTCATACATAAATTCTGGAGCTGCCCAGTTGTCAAAATGTTTTGGGAGGCAGTTTCAAATCATCTTAGGATTACAGGGATTTCCTCAGAGCTTCGGGGATTTACAAAATTTCAAGTTATTTTTGGAGTGGACGATTCTCCTCTAATAAATCATATCATTCTAATTGGGAAAATGATGATAGCGAAAAACAAATTGCTTGCAGTCGACGCTCTCATGCTACGGCTGTTAATGGATAAGCACACAGAAAAAGCTATTGCAGCTATCCAAAACAAAGAGCGCGATCACAAATCTAAATGGGAGGAAATCGAGAGGGTTTTGATTGCAGGACAGGCTCAAGTTCAAATAACAAATCTTTAAAAATGCTTTGGTTAACAGTGCTTCCTCCGGGTTTTGGGCTATCCGCACTTTGTGTGAAGGCATGAATGCATATACATAGAGAATTTAAGAATTCTCGAGTCTCTTTATATATCTAAAAACAAACCTAGGTTGAACACAATGTCTTCGGCTTTCCCTCTTCAAATCTTTGTATAGCAAGTACCTTCAACATATATGTGTGTGTTTGTTAGTGTCTTATATTTTTAGCATATACATAGATACATACATACCTTGGCACCCGTTTCCACAAGGAATGGAATTCCAATTTTCACAGTTCTTACCGCAAAACACTGAACTTCAAGGGGAAAGATGATGTCAACAGAGCAAATTGCACGCCAGACATTTTATTTGCTCGTGTCTTAGTTGAAACTATAAGTTGAGTTTCGTAAAAATAATCATGTGAAGCGTAAGGTGTTCGGTGTAGTGCGAAATCTATCTCGCAAGAATAGCTGCTAAATATCTTCGAAATAGTATGAGGCGTCTACCGTAGTGACATGCCCACTGAAATGAGTAGTGTGCTGACATGCCCTTTGTTCCGGATGATTTTTGTTTATCCAGTGATTGTGGTTTGCTGTGGGTGTCGTATGGGGGGGTGGGGGAAGGAGGGAGATTATAAAATTATATAAAAATTGTATTAGGGACTTTGCTACTTACTTAGCCATGAACTCCTGCTGAGCTCCGTGTTTTTTTGCAGCAATTTTGACATAGGTAGACATATGTATTTGACATAGGTACATATCGGTAGGTTTTCTGAGCGTTAGTGTTGTGACTGGTATTGATCTCATGGTAGGGTGTGGTCTTTAGAGCAATGGAACTGTGCATAGCGATGGGCCTTTTTCTTGCCTGGCATGTCTTGTTTTGGTATTGGCCTTTGCGTGATTTTCAAGGAATAAAAGTTGATTGATCCGAAAAAAAACATATGAAATGCTGCTGAGTTGGTGTTTTGATAAGTAATATATGACCTTATAGTTTGCAAAAAAATAAAAAAAATGTGTCAGGTCCCGGAGATACGTTTTTTTGTATTGTTTAGTGCAGCCCGGAGTTCACGCATTGAAAAAGGAATGTTTTATGCAGCCGAACTGTCGTTATCAACATTAATCGGTGTTCTCTCTTCTCGCTCCCGAAAGCGAACAAACTCGAGATCCTGGGATTCCCTGCTACATCTTGCCTCGAATGCTGCAGCCATACGGTCAGCCACTGCCTGTGGATTACTAATTTTGACGCCGTTTTCCTCTAATACTGTGGCGGGTGTTGATCGATGCTTTCCTGGTATACTTTGAATACGAGACCAGACCTGTGTAGATGGAGTAAAACGGTTGGTTGTATTGACATATGCCACCCACCACCTCCTTTTAGAGTTAACAACTATACGTCGCGCCAACGCTCTAGCGCGCCTAAACATTATTATGTTAGGTGTCGTTGTGTGTCTTTTAAGTACTCTGTAAGCCCGTTTCCTTTCTAAAATCGTTTGTCGGCATTCATGGTTCTACCAAGGGACAGGAGTTCGTTTGGGTTTGCCGGAAGTGATTGGGATAAAACGTTTGGCTGCTGAAAGAATCATGTCATTAAAATGTTTTACTGCTGCCGTTGCCGAACCCACAGCAGTTACATCCAAGGGGCCACATGCGCCCCGGAAGCCCTCACAGTCAGCCCTTCGGAGGTTCCACCGGGATGGCAGAACCAGCGGTGCAGCCGACCGGGCTGACCGGATGTTTATTGGAAAGTGGTCACTCCCATGGAGGTCTTCAAGGGTGCACCAGCTGAGCTGGGTAAAGAGTGAAGGTGAGCAGACGGAGAGGTCTATAGCCGAGAGCGAGCCAGAGGGCAGGGTAAAGTGAGTGGGACGACCAGTGTTCAGCAGGCAGAGAGAGTTGAGATGGAGGAAACGTTCCACTGTTCGGCCCCGGGGACACGCGCGGTCCGAGGACGCTCCCCATGATGAGCTGTGAGCATTAAAGTCGCCCAATAGAACAAAAGGGGTTGGCAGTTGGTCAACAAGAGCATTAAGACCATGCAGATCAATGTTGCCACCAGGATGGAGGTAAATAGAACAAACTGTGATTTTCACAAATCCTAGATCTACCCGGTCGGCCACTGCCTGCAGAACCGTGTTGAAGCGAACAGAGAAGCACGGGGTGCAGTGGTGGGCTGCCACCATAACACCACCGTGGGCAATGGTGCTACTGAAAACGTCCTTTCTGAACGTCTGGAACTGTCGCAGGTTAAAAAGGCTTCCAGGTGACAGTTTTGTCTCTTGGAGGCAAAGCACACTAGGGTTATATTGTGATATAATGTTTTGCGGGTCAGAAAGATTCGCACGAATACCACGGCAGTTCCACTGAACAATATTCATCTAAATAAAGGGAAACGGGCTTAGTGAGTAAAAGAAGGGACTTAGCCTAGCCCTTCCAAGGGAGACCAGAGACCCCAATGGACTCTTTGATGGTCCCGCACCGAGGCGGTTCCGAATGGGACCACGGCCTCTACCGCCTTCCGCCGAACTTCCACGGGCACGAGCGGTTTACCGGGACACCTCGGGAGGGCTCCAAGCAGGGCGCTTCACCGGCGACCTTCCTCGCGCTGCGGCCTCAAAGTTCTTTCGATCTTCCACCACCGAGGTTGATAACGCATATGTGTTTGGGTTGGCCACTGTGTTTATGGACGATGAGGCAGGACCCTGTTGGGTACTTTGGGAAAGATGTGTGGCCTTAGGCGCGGTTTTATCTGGAAGTTCAACAGGTGACCGCTCATGGCGCCGCTGTGCTGGGCAGAGTTGTGCGACTCGCGAGTCAGAGTCGGAGTTTAACTAAAATTCCGACTTATTCGACTCTGAGTTGAGTTGAGTTGAGTCGAAAAAAATTAGACAAGTGAGTTGAGTTGAGTTGAGTCGGTTCACAACACATCAATGAGTTGAGTTGAGTTGAGTTGTGAAGACAGCGAGTCAAATGAGTTGACGAAAAAACTTGGCTCAACAGGTAAACATGTTGTCAAGTAAAAGTGTCTGAATTTGCCTACCTTTTGCAAACCTCCTTTAACCTCCTTTAAAACATTTCCCCCAGTGTTTCAATTGTTTAAATCAAAGTTTCAATTTGTTTCAATAAACCAATAATTATATGGTTCAATTGCTTATTTTAAAGGCCCATCCGGTCTGAAGGAATCCCTAGGCACGAATAATACATACACTCAAAAATTAAACAGGTTCCTATCACTGGCTTTGAAGTGGTGGAACGCACTACAAAATACATTTCAAAATTCTCAAAAACTTCTCATCTTCAATATTTAATATTACTTTTTACTTTAAACACTCCAACAAGACGCATCGTCGTCGCTGATTGTTGTCGTCAGTGGTGGTTTGCTGAGAATAGTGTGCGCCATTGCTGTCTTTGAAAAACAAATTCAGCCGAGTATGGGTTCAAGCTTAATTAGCCTCAAGGCAAAAATGTAAACATCACGTGATAGTTCATGAAGTAATGCAAATATTTATATGCCTACATGCTATATTTATTCTTTTGTCCTAAATGCGCCGTCCGCCGCCACCCTTTTCATTTTACCTATTAATAGCAAATACTGCTATTAGCATTGAAAAATTGGACCTTTGATTCGACAAAAATGTTGAGATGTCTTTATTGCAAGAATGAGAGGAATTATTTCCTGCTACTGTTTTTGTCTGATCAGAGACCCTTACTTGGCATCTGTGTTTATTTGGATAGCTATAATACATTAGCAATTTTCTATGAAATCGTTCTCCAATTTTGCTTGAAGAGCGATAGGTATGTATTTTATTAGAGGTTTTGACTGAAGCTGAAAATTTGATTGGGTTTAAAATATGAATATATTTAAATCCAACACATCAACGTTGATAGAATTTTCATTGCTATTGTCCTTTGTCATAAATGATATACTTTTCCTGGGGTTTGCTGTAATTCTTATAATTAGCAATTGCAACTAGGTAATTATTGCCTAAATTTTGATAAAACTCTTGGGAAATTAATTTTAATTTATAAAAATTACCTAAGCCTCATTCTTTAACAGAAAAAGCAGTTTCTATACCATCCCTACAAACCAAAATACAATTTATATCATGTTCTTTTAGCTTGAATCTTTTTTGGCAGTATGGAGGTTCAATTTTTTTGCCTGTGTTGGTGTAACCTTAGAGTTTTAGGGTCCTTTCCATTTCATTTACTTAATTTTACATGCAATGCTCCTTTTAGAAGTAATTGCAGCATGGTGGTAGCTTTTTTGGGCAGTGACAGTCTGGAAGAATTAAAAAGTTGTTCATGGCTGCTGAGTAATTGTTAACCAATGTTTGAATGCCAATTAATTAATTTTGCTTCCATTAATCTTATGTTTCATGTCAGACTTTCTGAACAGCTTGATTTTTGCTGGTTTATTGATTTATTTCTTATATTTATATATTTATCAAGTATTTATTTCATTTTGCAAATGAGTCGAAGTTTGAGTTGAGTTGAGTCGTGAGGTGAGTCAGAGTTGAGTCGGATGAATTTAGCCGTGAGTCGGAGTTGAGTCGACTCACTGAACTCTTGATCATGAGTTGAGTTGGAGTTGAGTCAACTGCTCTCAGCACTTGAGTTGAGTTGAGTCGACTCAAGAAAATTCTGAAACGCACAACTCTGGTGCTGGGGCGTGCTTCCTCTTGGGCCCCACAACGGTCCAGTCCCCCACCCCCCAGACGTCAGAGGAGTAGGGGCAGAGCCCCACGTACCCTCCGCGCCACCCACCGGCACGGGAGTACCCGATTCAGAGGAGGGGGAAGCTCCACCCCCGGGCACCACACCATCGGCGGAGGTCGCAGGCGGCAGGGGTGCAGGCGGGGAGGGCTCCAACGGGGCCGGGGGCGCCGGAGCCGTAACGGAAGGGGGCCCCGGAGGAGGTGTCACCTTCGGCCGGGAAGCCGAGGTGACGGGCCGGTCCCTAAAGACCAGCCCCATCCTCCCTGCCATGCGGACAGAGTCCGCCACGGTCAGGGAGCGGATGAACTCCTCCGGGGTCATCCGCGGGGATGTAGGCGTCGCCGAGGATGCCGCTAGGGCGAAAGATTTCTTGGGTGAGTGGTCTCATACTCCACTCGACCATCCTGAAAGGAGATGCGTTTCTGTACCATCAAGGTCAGGATCTCTTTCTCCTTAATGAGCGAGGGACATTCCTTATTGAACACGGAGTGGGGACCGTCACAGTTTGAGCAGCGCTCAGTTTCAGCTGTACAGTCAGCTGACGCATGGTTCTCTGAGCCACAGTGCCCGCAGAGACGCTTGTTCCTACAGGTTGTTGATGTGTGACCAAATCTATTACAATTGTAGCAACACATGGGGTTCGGTATGTAGGCCCTCACGGGCACCTTCAAATGCCCCACATTGATGTACTCAAGGAGATCTATCTGATCGAAGGTAAGTATGATTGTGTTTGTGTTTATCATGGTGTTTCCAATTTTCCTACGCATCTTTCTCGCATCGACAACTCCATATTCGGCTAGTCCATCGACAATGTCATCCTCATGTACCTCTTTCAGGTCCCAGCATCGTATCACTCCCTTTACAAAATTTTTGTTCGATGTAGTTCTATTTCTACTTTCAGCTTTGCGGTCTTTTTGCTCCGTCCATCCCTCTTTGTAAATTCAAGTTCCTTCACGCTAAGTGCTCGCTCAGCTTCGGTTGGGTTAGCGAATTCCAGCTCCATCACGCCGTCCCTCAATCGGTCGCATCGTGTAATCTTTCCCAACTTGTCACAGCCCTCCTTACACTGAAAAGGGGAAAGCTGGGCCAACGCACCGTCCGTTCCACGCACCATCAGCACACGAGGACAGGAAGGTCTAATGTTGCGGCGTTCGACTTCCATCCCAACACCTTCATGGGAGTGGGCATTCCCAGCGCTGGGCTGCCCTGAGCTAGGTTCAGGGGGAGTGGGGTTCTGTCTTGGGTTATCCATAGTAGAAAGCTTGATCTCCGTCATCCTAATATCCCCAAAGGTGATGGAATCCGATGACTGTAGGGAGGCCGGCGACGCCCTCACAGACCTGGCAGAGCAAGCTCACTAAATAATCCTACTTTGGTCGGGCGCCGCCCACCCCCCCCCCTTCCCCCTCAGCTCAGAGGACCGGCGGGGCTACGCTCCAAGAGCGCATCGCAGCGCCTGGGCGCCACGCTACACCCCTAGAACGTAGTCCCCCGGTCACAGCTGGACCGAGCGACAGTGCACGTTCACACTGCCGCATTGCTAAACCGCCCGCGGGAGCAATCGGACGGCCTACCCCCGGTTAGATCGAGATATCTGGGCCAAAGGGGGCGTGTTGGAACCCTCAGGACTATCCCGCCTAAGGGAAGCCTCAACCCCCCAGGATTCCGTCAACCTCGTCGCCGAGGCTCGAGATAGGCCTCGTGTGGGCGCTTTACACCCATAAAATGCCGCAGAAGGCAGATAACTGTGGAGGTCAACAACTAAAGCATACAAAGAGGACAGGAACTAAAAGTAATCAACAAAATAAGAGAACAAAAACAAACAGGATCTGCGTACTGAAAGGTGCAGGACAGGGCTGACCTGATCCAATACGGTTACCGACCAGGTAACAAAGGGCCCGGAGGGCAGACAGCAGCATCATCACGGACCTCATCACCATGGCCGCCGGCGACAGACGCCAACTCTAGCCGACCGAAGTCGCAAGAGGCGGCGGCCGTCGGAAGGCCAGAAATGATGTGTCCGCGGCGATGGGACGACGTGCCCCCCAGAGCTGACTGGGGCCCCGGGCGCGTCACTCCCCGTTGCCCGAATCTTTACTTGCCGGACGAATCCGGCAAGTGAAAATCGGTCCCCTGAGGGGATTTGGAGAGAATATGGAGGTATTCTCAGGTGTATCTGCACAAATACATCCCAATTTCTGTTTTTCCCATGTATTTCCAATGGAGAAGTCATGAGCCGTATTTGACCTTAGGTCATCCATATGAAAAATTGCGGAATGTTTTGTAGCAATCGGTGGGCCCAATATGTGGTATAAGTTTCAGTCCGATAGATTCACCCATTTCTTACTTATGCCACCTTAAACATTTTTGGAGGTGATGTTGCTTGACCTGCACTAATGACCTGACCTGAGATGAGCCAACCTTAAAATTTTGGTGAAAGTTGTGGGACAGATCAAGGGTAAGATGTGCCAAGTACGGCAGCGCTTCGCGCCGCCGTTTTTCGTGCCGCCGGAAAAACCCGAGGGGGTGTTCAAATACCCCCCCCACCGGGGCGAGGGTTTGTTCCCGAAGCGTCATTATCTTAAGCAAGCGACCGATTTCAGAAGGAAGCTGACAGATTTAGTGCTGAGGGTGCCTCGTTCAGCGGAGCATTTCTACCTGAAAACTTCCTAATGAGAGACAGGAAGAGGAATGAGTGATGCACATAAAATGCGTCGTTCACATTGATTTTACGAGTGAAAGGGTTTTATGGTTTTCCTTCACATATCCTTTTCAGGTTACACATCTTAAGAAGAGAAAAGAGTAAAAGCCGCACAGAGCATGAGGAAAATCAGGCTATATGTTCTATTCAATATTCTTGCATGGTCATGCTACACAAAAATATAAATTTACGGACCTCGCAAGTTGTCCCCAAAAAGATTTTTAGCATGGTCATCTTTGATAATAATTTTGAAGGATCCAAAGCAAGAGTTTGTACTATGTTTCCATACCGGATATGCACTGCACTAAATAATGGTGCATTGCACCATAGTCACAATAACTACTTTCGTTAGGGGCGGAATCGGCCCACTCCTCGTGTTTTCCCCGGGATCTGTCCGAAACGATTTGCGATGGGCTTCTGAAACTGAGTTTTCTGAAAACTAAGTTGGGCAGATTTCGTACAGGTTCTGAAACAATATATCTGCCAGGGGCGGAGCTATGGATCAATATATAGGGATTGTCTACTTCCACATGGTGTATTTTCGTGTACAGTACGTTATTGTAACAAAGTCGTCTGTAACGCTATCGCAAAAAGTTAGAATGTTTGAATATTATGAAGGGGATCTCAGGTGATATCTAATTCGAATTTTAACAAAATTTTTGACGGAGTCGAATGCAGCAGTTCAAAATGGAAGCGGGCATTCTAATGTTATATGATTGTACTATTTCAGGGAACAAATACTGATCACAAGTCAGCCAGGAGCAATAAACGCAACCATACACTAAAAAAAGGAACAACTTGAGCGTAGATTTCAATCTGTCTATTCCTAAAAGTACCCAATTTTTAAGCATTTGTCCATAATTCTTAGTAAATATATTCTGACAACTATCATAATATTATAATTGAAAGTGTAAGATTAAAAACGTGAGGTAATTTAATCACTGTGTTATTCTAGCACAGGGCAGTTCCATTCGTGCTGGAAATGCAAAGGAGTAAATTCATCAGTAAGTGTACTCTGCAGAGCAGCGGCGCAGCCAGAGCTTTCGTATGGGGGGCACACCAACTTTGAGGGACACCCCAGGGAAAAAGGGCACTTTTTAACGTAACCTAAAAACTTACTATATCTTTGTTTATATAATTTTTGGGCATCTTTGGTTCAATAAAAATGCAAAGAAATCATTGACGGAGAAGGAAAACTCGATTAAAACCGAAAAAAGGGACAAAATATCACCAAAATGCCATAGAAGTAGCTAAAACACTACTTTTTTGGATAGATTTAAAGGCAGCCAACTCATGCAAGTACTTAACATGAGAGAAATCAGCGGAGCATGTAATATCTGTTACAATATGCAGGTTAAGGCATACTGGAGTCGAACATTTTTTGTTATGCCCACTGGTTTTGTGATGATGATGATGATGATGTTTCCGGCACTCGGCAGCTGCCATATGGGAGACGCCTCGTCAGAGGCGTCCCAGCCGCCGGATGAAGGCCGCCAGCCGAGGCGGATCGCCCAGCGCCTCTTGAATTGTCGGGTCGTCCCGGCCAAAGACATTTTTACGGAGAAGAGCTCGCGCTGGGCATTCTTTTAAAAGGTGCTGCATTGTTTCCTCGTCCTCCCCGCACTCCGGGCACGTGCCATTTGGTGCCAGCCCCACCCGGTGCTGGTAACTGCGGAGGAGAAGAGAGTGGCCCGTCCGCAGCCTGGCCACTTCGGTGGATTCTAGGCGGGAGAGGCCATGTTTGTCCCCTAGGACCACTCTCTTGGTGCCGTTCTCCTCCGCATATCGGGTGGTGATGACTTTCAGTCCACAAGCTGTGCGCATGGCGCCTTATGCAGCTGTTCGCGGAGTTAAAATCAATCTGGGTGGTACCCTGGTCCAGTGTGGCAGCGGCACGCACCACTTCGTCGGTGAGCTCGTTCCCCGGTAGGCCAGCGTGGCCCGGGACCCATTGAAGGGTTAGGTGGATGCCCCTGCTGGCCAGGGTCGAGAGTTGGTGCCAAACCGAGCCTGCCAGGGCATCGGATTGAGCGTGCGGGCCCTCCGCCAGGCGGGTTAGGGCGGACTGCGAATCAGTGCAGACTCGCACTTCTCTCGGTCGGCACTCGGCTGCGATCGTCACCAGATGGCGCAGGGCCGATTCCAGGGCAGCTAGTTCCGCCCGGAAACTAGACGTGTAGCGGCCGGCAGGGACTCTGATCCGCTTCACGGAGTGGTTTTCCCTGAGTACCACTGCGCCTCCACCGCCATGCTCAGTGCCACTTGTCGCGGATCCATCCGTGAAGATTGAGATATCCGCTGGCGGGAGTGCAGCCAGAGTCCTTTCCGTCGCCGCGAGTCGTGCTTCTGGTGGGTCTGTCTTCTTCGTCTGGACGACTAGTTTCGTCCGAATGTCGATATTCGGGGATGGAGTCTCCCCATGGCGCGACCTGCGGTGTAACCTGCAGAGGCTCCGCGGGAAAAGCGGCTAGGCCTGCCTCTGCGGACACTGCCAGGCCGGTCTCGGCCCATCCGCGGTCCTGCTGTAGCCTCAGTCTGGGTCTCTCCGCAAGCAAGAGCGGTTGTAGCGGGTCGCCCGGAAGGTCGCGGACGTGCCGCTGCACTGCGATGGCCGCGAGCTGCTTTCATCGTATGCTGAGAGGCATGACGTCCGCCTCTCGCTCCAGAGCGGCCGTCGGCGTCGACCTCAGGCAGCCAGTTATCGTCCTGCAGGCCTGTCGCTGTACGACCTCGAGGCGTTCTAGGTTAGAGCTCGCCACCCCGGGCATCCAGCCACCGGCCGCGTAGTCTGCACAGGATCTGATGAACGCGAGGTACACCAGCCTGAGGTCGGTCGCCGCGGCGCCCCAGGACTTGCCACTAAGCGCCCGTAGCGCCCCACTCTTCTTCTTCATTTTGCACCTCAGGTTCTCGATATGGTGGCGGAAGGTCAGCGTCCGGTCGTACGTGACCCCTAGGAATGTCGGGGTGGCTTCGTGGCTTAGCCGAGCGGCGCCGAGGGTCAGGTTGCACTCTCTGGCCTCTGCTGGGTCGAGCGAGAAGAGGGTGCCAACTGTCTTCTCTTGACTGATGGTTAATTTCCACTCTTCCGCCCAGGCCGTAAGACAATCCAGAGCTCTTTGGACTCGTCGCTCTGCCGCGGCGATGGTCCGGTCAGTGGCCCAGATTGCCAGATCATCGGTGAACAGCGAGGTCTGGACGCCAGGTGGTAGGTGCTCGATGAGGTCATTGATATATGAAATGAATAAGGTGGGAGAGCAAACGGCCCCCTGCGGCGTGCCTCACGGATGCATCTGAAGCGTCCGCACTTCCCGTTATATGTGACAGAGGCCTGGCGGTCGGTCAGAAAGGATCGGACCCAGGCCAGGTAGCAGCGCGGGAGGCCCATCTTAGCGAGCTTGTAGGTGATTCCCGTGCGCCAGGCCTTGTCGAAGGCGCGCGAGAAGTCCACCAGGACCATAACGGTTCTCTCTCGCTTCTGGAAACCATCGGCCACGGCCGGAGTCACCTTCAAAACTTGATCCTCAGTGGACCAACCCTTCCTGAAACCGGTCTGCACTGGGGAGAGGAGGCCTCTTGACTCTAGCAGATGAGAGAGCCGGGTTTGTACTAGTCGTTCTGCTAGTTTAGATGTGCAGCTTAGGAGGCTTATTGGTCTGTAGGAGCCTACTTGTCCTTTTGGCTTGCCTTTGTTGGGTACCGGTATAATCATCGCTTTCTTCCAGGCCGAAGGCAGCTCTCCCCTCGTCCAGGTCAGATTTATGAGGTCAAGCAGTCTGGTGCGGCCATGGTCAGAGAGATGGGCGAGCATTTCGTTTGAGATGCAGTCCAGCCCTGGGGCGCGCTTTCCCGGCAGGCGCTTGAAGGCGTCATTCAGTTCCTGTTTGGTGAACAGGCCGCAGCATCCCGTCCGCTCCCCCTGGCACTGTCTGCATGCCACTCTGAGATGGTTGGTGACGGCGTGCTTGTATTTGCAGTCCCTTTTTACCCTCGGTGGTAGGTGGCTGACTTTGGCGTACTCTTTAATGAAGGCGTTCGCTTTCTTGGTGTCAGCGGTAATGGTTTTCGCGCCTATCTGAAGGGCCTCGTCTTGTCTGCCGCCGCTTTCCCGGCCGTCGATGGTTCGGATGGTCCTCCAAACTTTCTGGGGGTCAGAACGCAGACTGAGATCGCCCGCAAAGCCTCGCCAGGACTCTCGTCGTGCGCGCAGAATGAGAGAGGATGTTTCCCTCGACGCGTGGGTCCAGGCTGGCACTTGCTCTGGGTCGGCTCTGGCGAGGGCACGGAGGCGATTCCGTTTACGGACTGCCTCGTCCACTTCTGGTGTCCACCAAGGCTTGGGGGACTTCCGGCTGCCTCTGGGGATGGTCTCAGCGGCAGCATCAGTTAGAATACGGGTGAAATCCCGGGCAGCCACTGTGACGGAAACCTCTTCCTCCCATGGCTGCAGGGTGGCCAGTCTCTCGTCGACTATGTCGGCATACTGTCTCCAGTCCGCTTTCTGGTAACTATACCGGGTCCTCGGACGAGGTCTCGCACTCGATTTCCCTGTTTTGATCTCGATGATGATTGGTTGGTGGTCGGACGATAGTTCTGGCTTGGTCTCCCATCGCACCCGACCCACCCACCTTGAGTGGTGTAGTGAGACGTCCGGCGCCGATTGGGAGAAGGAAAGCGCTCTGCTCTGACGGGTGGGCTCCCCGCTGTTTGCCGGGACGAAGCTGTGAGCGGCACACCAGTCGTCGATCGTCCTGCCTATGTCATCTTCGGGTACCTGGAGGTCCCAGAAGTCCTGGAGGTCCCACTGGTTTTGTCGTGACGAGTGAGCCCTAGCTGAATGCGGATTAAGTTCCTTGCCTCCCACAATCGCCGTGGGACGAGGAGTAGCATAGTGTCTTTGGAATAACACATTTTTGCTGCGGGAAAAATTTGGGAGATACCTTTTGAACGCGTTTATTAAGTTCCATATTCGCAATGCTCGGTCCCAATTAAGAGTAAATAAAAGGTGAACAGGCCGGTGGTTTGGATGGGGATGGTGTGACAGGGCTGAAAATTGTGAAAACTATTTCTTCATCTAAATTAATTAGTAGAAATCCTGGTTTAGGGGACTGTGCTCTCAGCTCAGGGGCACATGCCTTTTTATCATCCCTTCCCAGAATCCACCAGTATAATAAGTAATTTATATAACCAGGGGTGCCTAGGTATCACAAGCCGTTTTAGAGATTCCTCATTCCCCGTTAGCTCCGTTTTACAGGGGGAGTTTCCATTGTGTTCTTATTCGCCATCTATTCAAGACCAGCTCTGGGGCCCCCAAGTGTGGATCAGAGGCCTCCAGAGCAACTTCCCCCATCCCCCCAGTTGTGCATCCAGGGAATAGACTAGCTCAGTCACCCCGCCCCAAGATGATGGGAGTTGGCCTTGTGTTCTTATTATCTATCTATTCAAGATCATCTCAGGGGCCCCTGATGTAGATCAGGGCCACAGAGCAGCTCATGCTTCACCCAGGGACTAGACTAGCTCATTGGTCCCAGAGATGAAGTCATCAGACTGGCTCAATGGGCCACAGATAGGCCCATAGGGCCTTAAACCAGTTCAAGAAGCCCCAGAACAGTTTAACACCCGCACTGGAGGGGGTCTGGCACTAACGCGCACTGGAGGGGGGGCCTGGTAGGCCCCCCTAAGATCTCGGAAACTAAGAGGGTTAGAAAAACGCCACTTGGTAGGTGGGTGGGGGCTATGGTGATCTACGTGATGACCAATTTTCATTGACCTAGGTCAATATCTTCAAGGTCAAACGAGGTCGTAAAGGTCAAATATTGGCCATGCTGGTATCGATTGATAAATGCTGTGATTATGCAGGAAAATGGCGGGAATAAGCTAAAGGCGGACAAGGTTCATAGAGAAGAGGTCTCAAAGAGGCTTCCCCACAACTTTTAGGTCAAGGTCATTCAAGGTCATTGACCTTTAAGGTCACCATATGGTATACTACTTATTATTTACACTTTGACTAACACTGTAGCCACTGTTTGGCGGGAAATGAGAATTGACCTTTCCCAATGACCTTTGACCTTGACCTTTGACCTTGACCTTTGTATTGGGGTACCCTACCGATGACGTCATAGCATAATATATGTCAGACGGGGTAACCTCATTTGGCCGGACGCGCAGTGGTCAGCGACCTTGAAAGTGCAGATATGACCTTGACCTGTGACCTTTGACCTTGACCTTGACTTTCATGTGAAGTGACCTTGACATATAGTCCCGCTTATATGACGTTATGACGTCACCACTCGGACTTCAATGCAAGCTAACTGGTCCGACCGCGCGTTTGCGGCGATCTCAAAATGCAGGTCTGACTTTGAAAGCCTATAAGTCAAAAAATTTTTGGCCGATTTTCAAAAAAGTCTTCACCATTCGACGCGCCATTAAATTCTGTTAAATGTGGCCAAGTTTCGTTTTTCGGCGACGCGCGGTTCTCCGGCCACCTTGGAAAAACAGGTGGGGGGCCTCCGAGGCCCCCCTCCAGTGCGCGTGTTAAGGCGCCAGATTACTTCAGGGGGCCTCAAGCCAACTTAAGGGGCTCTCACAAGCTCAGCGCCCGGACCAGCTCAGGGTACCCTCAGAACCTAGATCCGCTCTTGGGCCCCAGATCAGCTCTTGGGGCCCCAGATCAGTTCAGGGGCCTCAAGTCAGGTCAGGGGGCAAGATCAAGTCAGGAGCACTAATTCAGCTCAGGAATCCCTCACCCGCTCGAGGCCCAAGCAGTTCAAAAGCCTCAGAGTTGCTCAGGGGACACCAGATCGGCCCATAGGGCACCAGATCAGCCTAGGGGACAAACAATCAGATCAGTGGTCCCCGACAAGCTCGGGGCCCAGATCCGTTCAGGAATACCAGATCAAGTCAGGAGGCACTTAATCAGCTCAGGAGCCCCATACCATCTCAGGGGCCCTCATCAACCCCTGTGGGCCCAGCTCAGCTCAGGGCTTTAGATCTGCTCATGAAATCACGTAAGGAGGCCCAGATCAGCTGAAAGGGCACCAGATTACTCAGGGGGGCATCATATGGGTTCAGGAGGCACCAGATCGATTGAGGGGCGTTAGTGCAGCTCAGGTGGCACCAGATCGATCCGCTCGGGGTCCAGATCAGCTCCCAGCCCCCAGACTATGGCAGGAGCCTAAATCAGCTCAGGGAGCAACAGGACAACTCAGGGGACACAAGGTGGGCTCAGGGCCCACCAAACCAGCTCAGGGGCGGACCAGACCATCTAAGGAGACATCAATAATCAGTTGAGGGGGCACCTAATCAGCTGAAGAGGCACCATATTGACTTAGGATACAGAATCAACTTGGGGAGGCATGAGATCAGCTCGGGGGCCCAAATCAGCTCAAGGGGCACTAAATCAGCTATCAGGGCACCAAACAAGCTCGGAAGCATTAGACTAACTCAGAGAGCATTATATAGGTTCAGGAGGCACAATTATTTGCTCAGTGGGGCACTCGATTGACTCAGGGGCACCAGATCAGCTTAGAGGGCAAGCAATCAGCTCAAGGGGCCAAGACCAGCTGAGAGGCCACGAGATGAGCTCAAGGAGCACCAGATTGGCTTCACCCGTACGATTATTGGCGACGATGAGGCATTAGGTAGACACATACTAGGTTCCCATACTCTTCCCGGGTGCTTGGAAAGGCGACAGAATGCCCTAGCTGACCGAGAAAGGTATTAAGTTGTCCAACAATAGTTTCAATCGCTACATGCGGTCCAGTTACATCTAGGTTCAACGGCTAGGGCTCTAACTTTCGAGCGGCACGGCCCAAATTGGGTACACCAGCTGGCAATCAAAAGGGCACCCCGGCAGCGATGGGGGCACGTGCCCCCTGTGCCTTACTGGCTGCACCCCTGGACAGTAGATCAACTCCGGGAGGCATTAAATAAGTTCAGGGGGCCCGGAGCAGCTCAAGGGGCACTAAAACAGCTAACGGTACACCAGGCAAGCTCGGAGGCATCAAACTAACTCAGGGAGTATTTTATAGGCTCAGAAAGCACACTTATTTTCTCAGAAGGGCACCAGATTGACTATGGGGGCACGTGACCCCTGTGACCCCTGGCTGCGGTCCTGGACAGTAGATAAACTACGGGAGGCACTAAATAAGTTCAGGGGCCCGGATCAGCTCAAGGGGCACTAAAACAGCTAATAGGGCACCAGGGAAGCTCGGAGGCATCAGACTAACTCAGAGAGCGTTATATAGATTCAGAAGGCACAATTATTTTTTCAGGGGGGCACCAGATTGACTACGAGGGCATCAGATCAGCTCAGAGGGCACATGATCAGCTCCAGGGTTCAAGACCAGCGCTCAGGGGGCACCAGATGAGCTCAAGGGGCACCAGATTAGCTCTGCCCATACGATTATTGGCGACGATGAGGCATTATCTGGAAACGGATTACGTGCCTATACTCTTCCCGGGTGCTTAGAAAGGCGACAGAATGCCCTAACAGACCAAAAAGGCACTTAATTGTCAAACAATAGTTTAAATCGCTAAATGCAGTCTAGTTCCATCTAGGCTCAACGACGTAGGGCACTAAATTTCGAGCGGCACGGCCCAAAAAGGGCACACCACCTGGCAATCAAAAGGGCACCCCGGCACCGATGGGGGGCACGTGCCCCTGTGCACCCCTCTGGCTGCGCCCCTGCTGCAGAGTATTTCTATGGAACTTGCAAACTGCCTCAAGAATAGTCTTACTCTCCTGTGGTGAAACAATTCTGCCAATAGAATAAAACGATATATTTTCTGATTTAACTACGCTAAATGAATGTTTTCAGTCTTCTGATCTTCATTTGAGTGTATTTCTATGACATAAGAAGGTTTTTTTTACTACAGTTAACACGTGGGTGGAATCGTGCCATTTTGCTTTCCCTACACAGAAAAACAACACCTCGAGCGTAAAATTTAAATCTGTCTGTTCCTAAAACTACCCCATTCTTAAACATTTTTCTAGAATTCTTAGTAAATCTATTCTGAAAAATAGCTTAATTTCAGAATAAGTGTAATATTACAAACGTGTGGCAATTTAATCTCTGTGTTATTGTAGCACAGGGCAGTTCCATTTGTGTTGGAAATGCAAAGGGATAAATATATCAGTACATGTACTCTGCAGAGCATTTATATGGTACTCGCAAACTGCCTCACGAATAGTCTTACTCTCCTGTGGGGAAATAATTCTGCCAATAGATTAAAACGAGATATTTACTGATTTAACTATGCTATGAATGTTTTCATTCTTCTGATCTTCATTTGAGTGTGTTTCTGTGATGTAAGAAGGTATTTTTTTACTACAGTTAACACGTTGGTGAAATCGTGCCATTTTGTTTTCGCTACAGTTCTGAGCCTGAATCACTGCATTGCAGTTCTGCATTCCACAGAGTGTTGACCACCTCGCGTGGAGGTTAGTCTAGTCGTGGAGAAGAAACGAAGACTAAATCATTCTAGCTAAGTGCAACAAATAGCAAAGATCTATTGAATTTGTCTCAATGGACCTGATATGAATCGCTTATATACCTATCTTTGTCCGGCATCCAGAGCGTCGTCAAGGATTTTCTACAAGAGGCCCGGATCCACAGTGGTGAGGTAGGGACAACCTATATTTTCACTTGAATTAAGCATATCCAATAGTATTCCAGCACAGATATCGAATGTACCCGTTTCCGAACGGTAGATGGATTTCACCCCCCCCCCCACCCCCCGTAGCAATGTTTTTATTAGCCACTCTCAGGATATAGATGGTCATTCCAGGACAAATCGTCCAGGTAGGCATGAAAAAGTTCAATGTGACCCACACCTCAGATATCCACCAAACTTTTACTCAAGGCCCTCTATACAAAATAACAATTTGGGCCCATTTTTCAGGTCCAAAGGTCAAAGAGGTCACCAGATAGAGGTCATGAAAGTTTCAAGGCTAACACAAACATTGAATCAGAAATAATTTTACATCTTAAAAGTGGCTGATCTAAATTATTTGTATGGACACCGTTGGATAAAAGATACATAGGTTCATATAGGAAAAAAACTTTTACTTCAGGTCAGGTTTTGACCTCGTGACCTTGTGACCTCCTCATTAAATTCAAAATTTAAAAAAATCATATTCTGATTGTACACTCGGTGCTCCTCAAGGTATGAGCTAACCAATGGTGGGTGACCCTTGTTTAAATCAGATTTAGTAACAGATCACAGAGCCCATCACCTAGGTAAAGTTATCGTTTTTGGCCATGAATAGTTCTCCGGCCACCTCGGAGAAATAGGTGGGGGCTGGCCTCCGAGACCCCCTCCAGTGCGCGTGTTGTGAAAGTGTAAAAGTTGCGAAGCGTAAAACGAGGAGGCCAAAGACAAACACCATAAACCTAGTGATGTTTGTGCAAAGAGAAACTAAATTATTGTAGTAATTGAAGGTCGATTTAAATTTGTTTAAATTTTTTCCAGATTAGAGTGAAAAATAGAGGTATTTAGATTATTAGAAGTGTTTATGAAAACACATGATTTAAACTTTCCGTTGCAGTGTATGTTTACCAGAGTGTATATTAATCAGCCTAATCAGAGTAAACTGACCTCAAACGCTCGATGAGAATAAACTGGGTCGTTTTTAACCCTTGCCCCGGTGGCGGGTATGAGCCACCTTCGCCCTGGTGGGGGGCTAAAAAAGACCCCCACGATCTCAAAAACTAAGAGAGCTAAAAAAAGCGCAAAACGGCAATCGAAGGCTCTTCAAAAATGATTTCGAAAATACTTCAGTCATTTTTCTCGTCAGGTCAATATCAAGGTCACCAGAGGTCAAAATACGTCAAAATCGCTAAAATGAGGAAAACCTCATATACTACGAAAACCTCATATATCTCAGAAACTATGATGGTAGAAACATTTTTTGATCGCCATTTGAAAGCTCTTGAATTTCTCCTTCATTACAGTGGCAATGGTTTTCGGGTCAGGTGAAAGCCTAGGGAGCTACAGGTCACTGAACATTGGGAATTTGCTTGGGAATGTCCATAGCCAACCATGCATTAGGGCGTTTCCTTTTTCGTTAATAACGTCCAAACCAAGCAAGACGCAGCCATGTGTGATACAACATTGCAATCCTCTCGTCAATACAAATCGAATGATATATAATATTGCTATGCCAGGTCAAGTTTAAAGATTTGACCTGACCCAGGTCAACAGGGCTGACCCAACTTGACCTGGTAGAGTCATGATGTATATAATTTGACTTTCAGTGTATATTCAAACGCTTTGGTGACAAAATAAAAGTTCCATCTTTATTTATTCAAAATTTATAGCGGAAAACACCAAAAATTGCTTATTTGACCTAGGGTGACCTTTCAAAGGTCACAAGTCAAAATATTTCAGATCAACTACAGAAAGGGGCTAAGAGCAATACGTAACCGATGTTTGAAGTTGATTCCATCCATACTTACTGAGAAAAGCTCATTTCTTGATTTCCCCCATGTATTTACAATGGGGAGGTCATGCTCTGCATATGACCTTAGGTCACCAATATCAAAAATCCCGGAACATATGCTGTAGCTCCTGGTGGGCGCAATATGTGATATGAGTTTGAACTCGATCGATTAATCGTCCTTTTAGTTATGCAGTTCTAAGCATTTTTTGAGGTGAGGTCACTTCACCTGGCCTGGTGACCTGACCTGATATGACCTTGAGCAAAAATTTTCAGGAAAGATGTAAAAATGATGAAGAAATAGCTAGACTAATTTTAGCGGCGCTGCGTGCCGCCGTTTTTTATCACCTCGGAAAAACCCGAGGGGGGTCTAAAAAGAGCCCCACCCGGGCGAAGGTTAATGTTTCTCTTCAGCAGCAATAGGATATTGAACGCAGGTTCATTTTGCACATTGCAAAGATTTTTTACGCCAGGAATTACACATTTTGATCTATTTTTTACTCATTCACTTCCAGTTTACACTGTTCCGGTTTAGCTGAGAATCTTTTTACTCCAGTGGTATAATAATATTCCCTCAAAACACATGCATTTTGCATTAAACCGGTGTAAAATGGGTTGTGGAATAATGCTGGAAAGAGGAGTTGATTTTGGTACCGTAGAAATAATCCTAAAATGGCGTACGTTTTGGTATTTGATATTTTCACAACCCACGGGTTGGGGTTTTATTATTCCTGTTTCATAGCATTTTACGCTTCTCAATCTAAACATATCGGGCCTAAAATATTCACGGAAAGAAGAGTGAATTTTGGCACCGTAGAAAAATCCAATTTCTGGCGTACTTTTTTCAGTGTACAGTTCTGAGCTTGAACCACCGCATTGCAGTTCCGCATTCCACAGTGTTGATCATGACGCGTGGAGGTTAGTCTAGTCGTTGAGAAGAAACGAATACTAAATAGTTCTAGCTAAATGCAACACATAGCAAAGAGCTGTTGAATTTGCCTCAATGGACCTGATATGAATCGTTTATATTACCCATCTTTGTCCGGCATCCAGGGCGTGGTCAAGGATTTTCTACAAGAGGCCCGGATCCACAGGGGTGAGGTAGTGACAACCTATATTTTGACTTGAATTAAGCATATCCAATAGTATTCCAGCAGAAATATCGAATGTACCCGTTTCCGAACAGTAGAGGGATTTAAACCCCCTCCCACCCCCGTAGCAATGCTTTTGTTAGCCACTCTCGGGATATAGATGGTCATTCCAGGACAAATCGTCCAGGTAGGCACGAAAAAGTTCACCATGACCCACTCCTCAGATTTTCACCAAAATTGTACCCAAAACCCTCTATACAATAGAATAATTTGGACCCATTTTCAGGTCCAAAGGTCAAAGAGGTCACCAAATAGAGGTCATGAAAGTTTCGAGGCTAACACAAACATTGAAGCAAAAATAATTTTCTATCTTAAAAGTGGCTGCTCTGAATTAATTCATATGGATATCGCTGGATAGAAGATACAACGGGTCATGTAAAAATTAAAACTCTGACTTCAGGTCAGATTTAGACCGCGTGATCTTGTGCCCTCTTCTTTGAATTCATAATTAAACAAAAATAACATCCTCATTTTTCACTGGGTGCTCTTCATGGTATAAACTAACCAATGGCGGGTGACATTTGTGTAAATCATATTTAATAACAGGTCACATAGGTCATCACCTAGGGAAAGTTATCGTTTTTGGCCATGAGCGGTTCTCCAGCCACCTCGGAAAAATATGTGGGGGATGGCACCCGAGACCCCTCCAGTGCGCGTGTTAAAGTTGTGCAGCACTTCAAAGAGGTGATCTGCGGCAATGGCGGATCCAGGGGGTAAAAAAGGCATTTGCCCCCAGACGGAAAAGCTCAGGGCAAAACTATGTTTTTCCCCCCAAAGCGATCGACCTCTTTTTTGCCCAGACTCCTTTTTAGTTTATAAGCAAGATTTTGGTATTTCAACTCCCAACTTCGAACAGAACCAGTTAAGTTCAATGTAAATATTGGGGCTTGGATAGGAAAAGAGTATCTTGAGCCAATATTTTTCACCCCGTGACGTTTTTTTGCCTTTTTTGTTTTTTTGCATGAGATACCCAAAATATTACCGGTGTCATATTTTAGCGCAACTGTTCACTGCGTGAGTTTTATTTTTTGCTTTTTTACTTTGGTTTGCCCTCCCAAACTGACCGGCTAGATCCGCCTGCACTGATCTGCGGTGATGAGTGGTGATGATGGAGTGGTAAGCGTATATGAAAGAAGAAAAGTTGGGAAGTGTTAACGAGGACATCGAAGGCAAAAACCATAAACCTGCAGCGCTCAAAGAGGTGATCTGCGGTGATGAGTGGTGATGATGCAGTTGTAAGCGGATATGAAAGAGTAAAAGTTGGGAAGTGTAAGACGAGTACGCCTAAGGCAAAAACATAAACCTAGCGATATTTGTGCAAAGAGGAACTAACTTATTACAGTGATTGAAGGTCGATTTGAATATTTTTCAAGATTAGAGTTAGAGTGGAAATTAGAGGTATTTAGATGATTAGAGGTGAACATGAAAACAAGTGATTTAAACTCTCCGTTACGTCTATGTTTGTCAGAGTGTGTATTAATCAGCGTAATCAGAGTAAACTGACCTCAAACGCTTGATGAGAATAAACTGGGTCATGTTTTTAATCGGTGTTTTTTTCAGCAGCAATGGAATATTGAACGCGGGTTCATTTTGCACCTTGCGAAGATTTTTCTACGCCAGGAATTTCACATTTTAACCTAGTTTTACTCCCCTCACTTCCAGTTTACACTGCTCCGGTTTAGCTGGCAATCTTTTTACTCCAGTGGCATAATAATATTCCCTCAAAATACATGCATTTTTGCATTACACTGGTGTAAAATGAGTTGTGGAATAATGCCGGGAAGAGGAGTTGATTTTGGCACCGTAGAAAGAATCCTAAAAATGGCGTACTTTTTCGTAGTTGATATTTTCACAACCCACGGGATGGGAGTTTATTATTCCTGGTTCATGACATTTTACGCTGCTCAATCTAAAAATATCCGGGGTAAATATTCACAAAAAGAAGTGGATTTTGGCACCGTAGAAAAATCCAATTTCTGGCGTACTTTGTTCAGTGTACTTTTTTCCTAGCGCCCCTATGATTTTATCATACCCCTCACGTCTAGGAATAATGCAGCACCATTTTTTTAAGTTTAAACTCCAGACTGCTCGTAGCAGGAGAAAATAGGGGCATCTCTTATCATTGACACACTAGCGCCGCCCCGTAGCTGTATTGAAAACTAAGGGCTCAACTGTAATCGTCTGAATTTACATTAATTACTGATATATTAACACGCGCATTGACGGGGGGCGGGTACCCGCCCCCCTCGGGTTTTTCGGAGACAGTAGAAAAACGGCGGCGCGTAGCGCCGCCGTACTTGGTATACCTTTTCCCTCATCATTTTTACAACTTCTGTGAAAATTTTAAGGTTAGGTCATCTCAGGTCAGGTCACCAGCACAGGTCAACTGACCCGACCTAAAAAAAGTTTAAGATAACATAAGTCGGAGCAGGGTGAGCTTATCCAATTGAAACTCATATCACACAATGGCCCCACCGAGTTCTCTAAAATATGTTCAGGTATTTTTGATATCGATGACCTAAGGTCAGGTACGAGGCATGACCTCTCCATAGGAAATACATGAGAAAAAATGTTTTTTACGGAATAACTCAGTAACGGATGGTAATAGAGCATTTATTTTAGCTGCATTAGACTCGCCTGGGCCTTGCAGTTCTAATGATATGCATTTTATATAATTTGACCCTGACCTGACCTCAGGTCAGGTCAAATCCTTGATTTGACCCAGCAAGGTCAAATTATATATCATTCGATTCGGCTTGCTAAGAGGATTCATATAGTTCAAGTCGTTTTGCTCTATCTTTACTTGTTCAGATATAATGGCCGAAAAACTGAATTGACATGTTATCCCTATGACGGGCATGTTTTGACCTCTCCTGACCTTAAATGTGACCTGACAAAAAAATGGTCCAAATGTTTTCGATGGAAAAGTGGATGGGCAGCCCAACGCCCTTTACCGTTTTTCGCTACCTACCGTGGTTCTCGAAATCTTAGGGGGCGCGTACCCGCCCCCGTCAATGCGAAGGTGGCTTAGCCCCCGTCAATGCGCGTGTTAAATAGCAATTAATTAGTCTAACAGCATACAATAGTTCCAGAAAGCTGCTGAATACCATGCTGCACCTTACGTATAGGTATGGTTTTTATATTATGAGTCATCTCATTTGTTTGATCTAGCTCCAGAACGGAAGCATGACTTCACTGTTAGGTACCAGTGCAGTGACCAATGTTGCTTTCCCGAATAATTAACTTGCAGGATTAAATCCTAACACATCTCAATTTTATTCAACTCCACTCTCAAAGAAAAAACATGAGCTATTCGGAAGATCTTCAAATATCAAAATGCTTAAATAACAGTACCTGTATTCACCGTGATAACCAGAGCTTCTGTTGCTAATACAACACTGGCACGGTTGACGGGTACTATAATATGCAGGAGAATAAATGTCGGCTTCCCTTTAGTTCATAGGCCTGCCAAGTTTGATCTCTGTATATTAGCTTCACCACAGGGCATGCGTTCGGCAGAAATGTTTGGATTTAATATGGACCTTATAAGCATTGATTGGGAATAGTTATAACGCATCATGACTTACACTCACAGAGAAATGAATTCACGTTTGGTGTCATGTGAAGGCTCCAGCAGACTAAGCTATTGAATAAGACCTTTCCTCTACCTGCTAATCGACTAAAGTGTGCCTTTCTATCGACTAAATGCAATTCATATACCTCACATTAACCCTTTGAGTGCTACAAACAGTTTTAAGCCACGAACACAGTTGCAAAGAAATGTCGCAATGGATCGGACAGGAAGACAAAAGGCTGGGGGCTTCATCGGCCTGGCCAAGTGCAGATGCCTGAGCCGCTGCAGCTGCCTTGGGGATAACCGCGTGCCGATAGCCGGGACAGATTCCTCAAGAAGCAGAGGGACTTGATGGATGTTTTTGGGTGGAACTGACTATAACGAAACGTTGAGACGAGAAGCAGCAGCGTGCCGGGGGACCATGCTGAACAGAGGACCGGAGCAGTCCTCTGTTCCGCCGGGTCCGAGAAATCGGGATAGCTCCACTGCCTGGTACAGTGGGGCGTTTGACAGGAAGCGTGCGGACATGACTGTCCCGCAAGGGTGCCGATAGCGTAAGCCCCGCTGCCGTGTACATAGTGTGTGTCTGCTTGTGTGTAGTGCAAATGTGAAAAATGTTCCCAGGCTGGGAACGCAAAAATATTTAAAAAAAAAAAATGCTGAACGAGAATGAACGGCAGGCGGAAGAGGGCGTTCGCCAGGCTTGAAAGTACTGATCCGCCCAACAGCGAGGCTGGACCATCTCGTGAGGGCAGCGTGTTCAGAAGCGTTCTTTTTAATCTCGGGATCCTCAGGCAGCTGCGTACGGTGCGGTGAATGAGAACTCGGATAGTGAGGGCATTTCATTGGACAGTGAGGAGCACGCTCCAGGCATCGATTGGGACATCGATTACAGGTATAGTGCGCTCATTGCCAGAGAGACTAGCCACAACCTAAGCTCTGGCTAGCTGCTGCTCTCTCGGTTCGCCAGAGGCGTCCAACTTTGGCAGCATATCACTTTTGTAGAAACTGCTATGGCAGATGAATGATAAAAGACCACAAATCATTTCTGCTTTTGCCTGAATATGCGACTCCTCTTCCATATAAATTCACAATAAAACAATATATTTTTTGCGCAGCTCTATCTTTCAGGTGGTTGACGCTGGCTACGGAGATCCTCCGAGTCTCCATCGTCACAGCTCGACATTAACTGAAGCCGTCTTTGATTGTCTGGTACTTAATTGAGACATTACACCTCCATGTGGTTCTTCATACATCGTCACAGTGACTGCAGCCGTAGTGCCGAAAACTTGATGCGCATTGCGCTGACGATGCTGCTAAAAAGCTGCAGGATCTCATCCAGCCCGCAGTGCAGCGCAATACCTACCGGTGCCACCCAGAGACGGTTTTGCTAGCGATGGCCTCGGCTGGGGAGCCCCAGCTGCGCGATCAGGTCTCGCTGACTATCCAGGGGCATCGATAGCAATCCTAGCTGAAAGTTTGGCCGGTAAGAACTCCCGGGTGTTAACTTCGACGTGACTGACTTCACTGAGCTCTTCGGCTGGGATAGAACGCCCATCACCGAGCCTCAGTGACGAAGCCATCGAGAGGATTCGGAGTGTCCCGCTGGAAGTTGGAACTTATCATAGACAATAAAGAGGATGGTAAAGGCAGTGACAGAGGCGGCCTCGGCAATACTCGGTGAGAGCCAGCGTAGCGGGCATGGCTGCCGCCGACATCTGCAGCATCTGCAGCTGACATCGCCAGCAGCTGCCTGCCGTGGTGTCGTGGGCTCGAGCCCCTCAAAAGGCAGGATTTGGAGCCCTGCCCTAGCTCAAGCCTGCTCATTGCCCTTCCCCTCCGATGTTATATGATCTTAGCTGTTGGTGTGTCCTTAACCCCCCCCCACAAAAATACAATACGACGTGTATTTGGGCGCTTTCGTTTTAAGGACCATTCTCTTAAAAGACGACCTGAGTACGTATGTAGGGGAAAGTGGGGGAATGTGGACCACTTAATTTCGAAACACTCTAAAATGATTTTTCTGTACCTTTAGGTACAACTCTGCGTAGTCCGATTTTGTGAAACTGAACTCACTTTTTATAGAAGTGGCAAAAGATGAGACAAAGCCAAAACTTGATCCTAAAAAATCACGGGGTTATTCGGACCACCCCTGATCCAAACTACCCCACCGCTGTTCCGGGACCACCCCGCGTAACATTGTCAGCCAAAGCATATAAATGCGTACATTTTTTGGGGTTGAAATGAAACAAGGCTTGTTGAATCAAACACTGTACTGCTTGTATTAATCACGAGAGCAAAGCACAGGATTTTTAGTGCTGTACGAGGTTACCGTATGGTCTGTCTATTTCACACAGCCCACACATCACAGGATTATTCGTACAAGAAATTACTTCGGTAAACATGTACCCATTCACGTTGAACAGCATCTTCCTATCCATGTCCATCCGGTCTCATTGCAATTGGAAATCCTGTGGGGCGGAAATCTTTTTACTGTCTAGTTCTTCTTCTAACACGTTAAAAAACTTCCCACTGTGACTCTGTTGAACGCCCTCGCCTTAGCTGCAGATGTTGCTTCCGGTACTCTGAGTGCAATGTTTGGGGGATGAGGTGGCTTAGTGGATAGCACCCTTGTCTTCTAAGCCACCGGTCCCGGGTTCAAGTCCCGGTGGAGCCTCTGAATAAGTCGATCTGATCTCCAAAATCCCTTCCAACAGGGTGAGAATTGGGGACGCCGTATGACCCTGGCAGTTGGTGCGTCGTTAAACCCCAACAATTATTATTATAGTGCAATGTTTGGATTTCGTCCCAAAAACCCCTCCAGCCAGTCCTGCCTACGAGACCAGTTTCCCTGTTAAAGTTGTGCGTTATATAATTTATTTCGGCCAACTGAAATGCCAAGAAGTCGATATCCCTTTGAGTCAATCTAAAGAAGCACGCTTCCAATTTAACCCTCGCCCCGGTGGGGGTGTTTGAACACCCCTTGGGTTTTCTGGCAGCACGAAAAACAGCGGCGCGAAGGGATCCATTTCGCATCCATTCCGCATTCCTGGATCCATTCCGCAACTTTCCTCAAAACTTTAAGCTTGGGTCATCTTAGGTCAAGGTCATCAGTGCAGGTCAAGTGGCCTGCCGGATAGACTTCTTTCTGGATGACGTCTATACATTGAAAGTTCCTTCCATATGCCTCCTGAGTGTAGACTTCGACACATTTTGTGACTTTGCTGCTTTTTATGTCCCATTTTACCTGACGTTACCATATTTATGGCAGCTGAAATATTTTCCTCGGTCCACTGCGGACCTTTCGTATTCTTTCTGTACTTCCGTGGCATCGCTTAAAAGCAGACAACCAATATTGTTTTCAGTTTTCTCCTCAATAAATAACAACACCTATTTCCTATAACAATTTTTACATTGGGGTAACTCGGACTACCTGTGGTCCAGATTACCCCATATTGGTTTTTTTTGGAAACAGCCTGGCGCCGTGGGTAATACATTCAGGTTATCACAATAATAACTATAAATTCGGAGAGGGTATACTAAATTGCCCTAAAAGCACCTGAATGATATTTGCAAACAACATACAATTTCATAAAAAGATGTAATTTCATGACCACTTATTTAAGATCAAAAATGCAAAAATCAAAATTACTTACCTGGAACTTTTCTCCTGCGTCGGAGTTCAACTAAGCTAAAAATTGAAGTTACCCTTCCGACGACAAATGTAGATTACGTCTTTCCCACCAGATGACAACGTTAGAAAATGCGGTAACAAGGGTGTGCCGAATTACCCCGGTGGTCCAGATTCCCCCCATTTTCCCCTACCTAATTTTCGCTGTCAGAAGCTTTGAAATATTCAGAGAGCTGCTAATATTCTCTAAAAACTCTTCTAGAGCTCTTAAAGTGTATCATAAGCTCGCCAAAGCGTAAGAAAGTCCTTAGTGTATGATATTTCCGCCTGGTGGCGCTAGTGTTCCAATGTTAAAGGTATAGGGAAATACACTTCTGCTCCCAGCGGGCTGGGGATTTCAGGTAGGAAAAATTACAACGAAGTAGAATTGTTTCTGTATCTATAGGGCATAATAAAAGCATAAGGGCGCTGAGTTCAAGACAAAAACCTTCCAGTGACACAGCCTAATACATATATCATATATTATAGCATATCATTATAGCATCAACATATATATTATATATCATAGTGCTATGATTATAAGATGCAATAGGAGCGATCAGGTATTGTGATTAATGGGGTTTTTATGCATCAATGAGCGTATGTATGTATGTACATTAGTATACTAAGTTCAATGCATGGAATAAGCATCTAGGGCATTCATTTGGTATCAAGACCGAATAGATATAACTCCATCTATAGGCAGATCAAGGAGAAAAGATCATTTAGACTTCTCCCGGGTTTGGCAGCACGGGCGGTAAAAGCTTGGGAAATGTCGGAGATATCAATAGCCGAGGAACATAACTAAATGACTCTTGGACACTAGTAATATATTGCGAATGTCTACGAGTCATGTACGTTGTTCCTGCATATGGATATATGAATCATCCCCGATTATTTGTATTCCCTGCATCCGTCTCTGAATATTTTTTTACATTAATTTATTGTCAAAGATGTCATGCAGTATCTTACCTTCATCTACGCAATAGAAAACTGGAAAAGTACATATCTCATATTATTCATATTTTTATATATCCATAAATATCTGACCATATAGTTCTGACCCCGGAACCGCCAATGCATTTTGAATTTTTATACAACTGAAAGATATGACTTTCTCAATTATCTATGAATGCCTAATAATTTTGTCTAGATAAAATAAAAGGGCTAGGAACTATGGAGAATTGCAAAAAAATGGTGCATCATTTTACATTTTACACACCTCAAAATGTTGACCTTGACTATATTGACCTAGGTCAATGAGAATTGGTCAAGATGTAGATCACAATAGCTTTCAGCCATCCTCCAACCGGTGTTTTTCTACGTCTCTTAATTTCCGAGATCTTAGGGGAGGGGGCTACCAGACTCCTTCCAGTGTGCTTTAGTGCCAGACCCCTCTCCAGCGCAGGTGTTGAAGGTCAAATCTGGTTCGTGCTGGTGATCTTTTGGGAAATACCGTGATTAAGCTAAACATATCTGGGTATATTGGAGGCAGGCTAAACTCAAGATGTCCCATACTATGTTTTCTGAGAGTTCAGTGTCAAGCTAATTCAAGCTCATTGCCCTATGGCGTCACAATACTAAATATTACCAATTATGTCCATAAGCTATAACTAGTACTTACTATATCAGTCCATTGAGGGGTTGACTATGGCTCATGATCTTTGGCCTTGACCTTATATTAAATAACCTTAACTAGCACGTCATGACATAATATATATCATACTGGGTAACGACACCTGACCGGAAGCGCTGCGGTCAATGACCTTGAAAATGCTGAAACACCTTTAATTGTAAGTAATATTTGACCTTACTCCTCATGTACGCTGACCTTGACACATCATTCCGAGGATATGAAATCATGACGCGACCATTCGGTCTACAATACAGCTAAACTGGTGCAACCGCGCCATTGTGGCGATCTCAAAGTATAAGTCTGACTTTGCAAGTCTGTATATAAAAAATACTCGCCTATATTTAACACTCTTTCACTACTCAACACGCTTATCGATTTGCTTTAATGTAGCCGAGTTAAGTTTTTTGCTGTGAAGTTTTTTAAAGTTTTTTCTACGTTCTCTGGTCACCGTGAGAAAATAGGTAGGGTTGATTTAGGACCCCTCCCTCCACTGCGCGTTTAACTAGGTGTCATCAGTGAACCTCTGTATTTCTGCTGACAGCACAGGTTTGAAATAGACCTGACTACGCAAAGCTGAAACAGGAGCCGAAATCTGCCAGCCTCAGTATTGTTTATGAAAAGGAGGAGATGACGTGAAAATGTGCCACTGACAAACGCTGACCAATGATTCCAAGGGAATGGGACAGACGTGACCGCGCATAATGCACGAAAATACCATACAGTTCTTGGGAGCATTAAATGATTCCAGTTCTCCTAGATCAAAGGAGAGCTTCCTTGATGAATTCTGAATATCATGCCATTGAAATAGATGATGAAAGGGATTGTGTTCGATATCGGCGGCCTGAGACGCGTTGCACTTTGTGCTCCCGCTCTGATTGTTATTCCGGCCTCTGAGCGGAGAACACTGCGTACGTGACAGGTCAAACTCGCTCCTGTTTCCTAATAATCAATCACAAATCATTCCGCAAAACCAACTTAGTTTTCCCATTCAAACGGCGGCCGGAACCAAAGGAAGAATCCGTTTCTAAAGTTAACTCTGGATACCTATGTATGAATCCCGAATTGAGATGCATGTTTAGTTGCTACTTACTTCTTGTCATCAGATGCGCCATCAGCGAGCGGGAGATGGAGGCGCCTGTAAGTCGCTTCGGCTCCCCTCTCTTCAGTACCTCAGTGCACGACGTCCGGAGGTTTTCACCCATCCCTCTTTTAGGCTTCGCGTCCTCATTGTGGATATTTCTCTGACTTCGGCGGATGTTTAGAATTTATATATTTTAACGTTTTGTTTAGACGTCGTCGAAGGATATTCAGTTTTAACATCAGCTATTTTCTCAAAAAAAAACTTTACATCTCATATTTAAAAAGATGAATCTTTGTCAAGGATATCTGGGAACGGAACTTCATTTTGAGTTCCGTTGGCCCTACGCAGACTTGTTGGAGTCGCGACTCAGAGTGGGAGTCGACTCTGAGTCGACTCAAATTTTCTTGAGTCAGAGTTGAGTCGACTCACTTCCAGATTTAGATTGAGTCTGAGTCGACTCAACTGCTCGACCAGTTGAGTCGAGTAAGAATCAGAGTCAGCCTCTAAGCTGTGAGTCGGGAGTTCAGTCGACTCAGCACTCTTTCTTAATATATGTGATCCATGGCTGACATTTTAGAAATGTTTAGAAATAATTTTGAAGGATTTCATATTGCAATTTGCTAATAATAGGGAAGTTATTATTATTCATATCAACACTACACCCATCCCAGGATCAGTCATTAACAAAAATAAGTTGTGTAAAATATACAGTTTCAAAAGCACACACACTTCCTAGTATTTTCCATTCAATATTAGCAATAGCGTGCAAAATCATACAGATAAATTAGATTTGGCACACATTTAGACTTTTTGACTTTGAGGGTGCACACCACAAAAAGCCCTAAGCTAATAATCATGCAATAATTCACTCTTAGAAAGCCACATCTTTATTTTCTATTTTCTCTCTTTGGTTAACTGAGCACACTAAAAAAACTAAGTAATATAAGCGCCAGATAGAGGATAACAAAATCTTATTTTGCACATAAACCTTGAAATGGGTCAAAACGGAGTCTAAAAAGCTTTAATTAGCTGCTTTTTAAAAGTACTTTCTTGATTTGTTCAGTGGCGGCGCTTGAACATTATGACAGCCTAGGCACGATTGGTTTAGAGGTGGGGACGTCGCACAGGCTTTTTACCTGAGAGTGGACAGGGGCGGATGCAGCAGGTCGCCTGGAGAGGGAGGCAAGCTCAAGTCGATGAGCAAAAAATATTTATGTTTAAATGTTGAATATCATAATATATTATATATATATATATATATATATATATATATATATATATATATATATATATATATATATATAAATTTATGTCGGGGATTGTGGAAACGGTAATGCGGCAGTATATTAAGATGCAAGGCAATATTCAAGAAATATAGGTAGGTAGGTAAGTAAGCCGGGAAGGACATGGTACTCACGAGATCTTCCCATTTCAAGGACGGCTTCGGCACTTCACTTTTTATGACATCCAATTTCTCGCTGTACGATCGAACGGATTTTTTAAAATTCATCCACCAGATTTTGTGCCATGACTCACGTTCTCCATACGGGTTTCCCAAATTAAATATATTGCAATAATTGCCAAACAACTGTACCACACTAGAGAAGGCTAGGAATCCGCGAATACAAGGAAGTCAATAAATGCATCCGCTGTAATCAAGGTCCTTAGACGCGGCATCGCACGTGCTAGCAATTCAGGCACGCCTAGGTTGCTGATTTTATGAGCCAGTACTCGCGTCCGAATGAATGAAGTATTAGAGATGTCAATCAAAAAGCACACGTTAGATTTGCCACGTTGTTAGGCAGATTCAGCGGATTCGCAAAGTGCCTGATATCACATTTGTTGACGGTAAAAGCTGCAAACTTGGATTGTCAGAGATGCAAATTATCGGCTCTTTGACCCAGTGATCCGAAAAAGGAATATTATCTGCCACTTAAACATGGAGTCAAGTTAGATTTCTTCCACATAAAATACATACTGACTTCGACATTTAAAAGTGGCTAGGCAGTGCCTAATGTGCCTCTATGGAAGCGCCGCCACTGGATTTGTCATGGTTTGAGGTCCCTTGGTAGATAATATAAACACCGACGACACAACACTGCGCCTACTGATCCCTCTATATAGAAAGTAAAACTCAGTCCTTACTCTGGAATTCCCTAAACATCAAGTATCTCACAAACCGCCACTCTTTAAATTGTTGATTATCATTGACCTATTTAGCGCCCACTGCCTGCACACAACATAGCACTGCACCCCCCGCACCCCACGCGCGCCACTCCAGTCACAAAACCATCATTGTGTGCCACAATATATTAGCTTTGCCTTGTAGCCTGAGGGAAGGTTTACAGATTTTCTCAGGTTTTTTAAGTCACGTGACTTTTAAACTGTCATTTATCGTTATTCAACTGCCCTGATCGTCACCTTTTGTCTAATAGGAGTTAAGGTACGCGTAATGTCTTCAGTGCGCCATCTGTAGTATTTACCACAGCTTTATTGGGAGGACAACGCGAGCGTCAATTGTTTTGTTTTTGATTCAGATGGTGGTGCACAGGTTCGGTTCGACGCGGCTTAGTATGTATTTCTAAGTTTAATTTGTCACAGGATTGTTCAGAATGCACTGGGACAGGCATTACCATTCAAAATGTCAAATTCTTAAATATTTAGTCCTGTTCTTTGTTTTTGAAACCTCGCTTATTACCTCAATTACGACTTTCCTCATGATGGAGATACCTTCAAAATTAAAAGCCTTCAGGCCCTTCTAGTCCAGTCAAATTAGGATTTACATGTCATAAAATTCTAGCCCCCCATAATATACACAATTGTGTTCGCAATTGATAGGGGCGTAACATATCCAAAATCCGCAAAAATTTACCGAGCGGATATTTTATAACAGGGGTGCAAAGTCCATGTGCCAGAGAAAAACAGATGTTTCAAAGTATAACATTGTGGTGTGTCGAGCCTGCAACATCGTCCCAATGGCTATAATTTTTGGGAAGTAGGTACATATGATACTGGGCAATTCATAAAACCTTTGCCGGCCGGTGGCTTACCCTCGGTTTGCACGTGCTGCACGTGCAAAGTCAAAATTTTGCAATTTTGTCTTTATTTACATTGCTTTCGTTAGTTCTCTTATCGATGTCTATTGTCAGATTACTTTGTTTGTTTGTTATGTCATTATGCAATATGTTTTGAAGAGGCACACACAAAATTAGGTCTCTAACTGTAACTGTTTGCTGCTGAAGAGCGTATTTGCTGGGACATGTCGGGATCCTTCACTTTATGGATTGCGCATGCAGCATCCATTTTGAGGCCAATTAAGCCTTGAAAACGTTTAATCCGGCTGCATAATTACGTGAGTTGGTTGCTTATTCTTCACGTGTCTCATTCTGAGGTGGTTTCAAATGAAATAAGAACCACTAGGCCAGCAGGTCCCTGGGCTTACTGTAATGATCGCTTCAATGTGACGATATATTTCTTAAGGTACCTTCAGGGTGGGGATTGATAAGTTCGCTATATAGTTCTGGCAGTTGAAGCGCCCTAAAATCCCGAGATTCTTAAGTCCTGGATTATTATTTTATAACAGTAAATAGTAGAATTTGACGTGCCGGTGTGGTCCGGTTCGAGGCAGTTGGAGTCTCACGGTGTGAGGGGGGATACCTTCTCGTGATCTCGATTGTGGTACCAAGGATTCTTGGTAACGATTTACTTCAATTTGAAATTTGAAATAGAAATGTTAGTATTTGAAAAAGTAATGACGAATTATAAGACATTACTTCAAAATTACAAACTTAAAAGAATTTCACGAGAAATTCATCAAATTGCTGTCAATTAGGGTTGGGACCTTTTGGTGGATAGTGTAAATCACGGACACATTTTTGGGGCTGTAAAATTAGAAGTCGGTTGACTTTGATTTTTTTTTCAACTGGTGACAATAATTCCCGACCATTGATCACACACATTAGGTCACACATCAGTCAGGTCAAGGTCACTATCTATTCTAGCATAGTCAATATGCACATCAATCGACTCATAATAGCAATTTCAACGTAATGGTATCAAGATAAAAGTTTTATCGTCATTTCCCGCACAGTTATTGACCCAATTCTGAAAATATGCTTAAGTAGCCCAGATGACCTCTCAGAGGTCAGAGGTGAAACGTTGCAACAGGAACCTAGAAAGGAGCCCAGGATACTACGAATTAGGGAATATGAAGGTATTATCAGCTTTACCTACACAAATACAGCCCAATTTCTTTTTTCCCGTGCATTTCCAACGGATAGGTCATGCTCCGTACCTGACCTTAGGTCATCGATATGAAAAAAACCCGGAATATATGTTGTAGTACTCGGTAGGCCCATTATGTGGGATCAGTTTCAATCCGATAGATTCGTCCTTTTCTTACTTATGACACCTTAAACATTTTTTAGGATAAGTCACTTAACCTGCACTGGTGACCTGACCTGAGATGACAATAAGGTCGTTCAAAAAAACATTTTTTTACTTTTCAGACTTAAACCCACTTTTTCCCATTATATATTCAACTCTGATTTCAATGAGACACATTCCAAGCATCTACGACAACGGGAAAGATCGCCTCAAAACGGTTAAATATTTCATGTTTCAGGCGCGATTGGCCGCCCGGCGTTGCAGTCTCCCCTTATTAAATTGGGATGAAAGGGGTGCATAACCTTCCAGTAAAGACAGCGTGGCATGTGCGTGCGTATAAGAGCGGTAGCTGGGATTTAACATGCAGGAATTTACTTGTCAGATGTATTTGCAGCGCAATTCAAATACATGTTATTCCAAAAAAGACCTGGAATTAAATGGTTCAGCACCCTAGTACTCTAAATCCCGACAGAACAGGAATACCTTCCGGAGGCGAACATTTTTCTGGTAACATTCGTTGGAGAACGTCGTTGGGGCAGGTGCTTCTCCCTCTTCTCCTGTGAACTATTTAAGAGCTCTGATACTGCTAGAAGAAGACCCTGCTGCATATTTTTACCCTTTGGATGGCTCTCGAAATCTTCCACCAGCTTTACACCACGCTGTGGGATCGTTCAACACATTCTGTCGGGATTTAGAGAACTAGGATGCTGAACCATTTAATTTCAGGTATTTTGTGGAATAGCATGTATTTGTATTGCGCTGCAAATACATCTGACAAGTAAATGCCTGCATGATAAATCCCATCTACCGCTCTTATACGCACGCACATGCCACGCTGTCTTTACCGGTAGGTTATGCACCCCTTTCATCCCAATTTAACAACGGGAGACTGCAACGCCGGGCGGCCAATCGCGCCTGAAACATGAAATCTTTAACCGTTTTGAGGCGATCTTTCCCGTTGTCGTAGATGCTTGGAATGTGGCTCATTGAAATAGGAATTGAATATATAAAGGGGAAAAAAGTGGATTTGAGTCTCAAAGGTAAAAAATGTTTTTTTGAACGACCCTAATGACCCGACCTTAAGATTTTGGGGAAAACTGCGGAATTGATCAAGGATAACGTATGCCAAGTACTTCGCGCCGCCGTTTTTCGTGCCGCCGGTAAAACCCGAGGGGGTGTTCAAACACCCCCCACCGGGGCGAGGATTTAAGTATGAATGTGTGAACAAAATGTTGATATCATAGTTCGATATATGTTTACTAAAGCCAACGACTCGTCGCACGATACCCCGCAAAACGGACAAAGCACCACAAATATGATTAAAAATACATCAAAATCGGCACTCACAACCTTGCGGACCACTGTAAAAAACACTTTACTGGAAAACCATAACACACACTTTCGCAGACATATTACGCAGTAATGACTGCTGATCTCGGCACCTTCTACATTTGCAAAGCTCTTATTCCAAGAAAAGCTCATGCACATGGGTGGAGCTGGGGGATCAGGACCCTCTCATTTGGAAATCGAGAGAACCTGGGGGCTCAGCTCGGGTCCTACACCTTCTACTCTCACAAAATATTTTCTGATCAATGAGTACTGATAGTTCTATTCGCGGCATGCGGCATTTGTGAGATCGGTTGAGTCATAATTTGACCTCTGTCCCTTTGGATCTCCTTTGTAGAGGGTTACTAGAGACCAGGGGCAGCGCCACGGCTTCCCGTCACGACTATGCGTCAGAAAAGTATATTTTCACTGACAATATATTTTGCAGAAGGTTTCTGACTTGACCTCGGGATCCGTGAGCCAGTGAAGGGCCCCCTGAGAGACCACCAAATTGGGCGTCTGTACCCACAGTTATGTATCGGACCGAATTTGTAGTTGTAATTGGTGTGTTTGCAGGAGGCCCGCTCTTTGTTATTCCCTACGATTTAGTGCTCGGGACAACGTGATGGAACCCTGCGTGAAAAGTGGTGGGCGGGGGGGGACAACACATACTCCGTCCTCCAGGGGCGTAGCCAAGGGGGGCAGGGAAGGCTCCCCTGAGGGCCTTAGGGCCCCCTGAGGACACGATTATGTAAAAAGCAGGGCTCTTTTTACCCATCAAGGCCCTTTCCGTCCCCCAGCGGCGGGTCCATGATTCTACAGACGAAAAAGTATCAAGAAAGTCGTTTAATGAAAACTATTAAATCTGCACATGAGTAACAAATTCAAGAAGAGTCCATAAAACAACGTGAGTCACGATGACAACCCCGCGGAAAAGCAAAGCTCCATCACTTACAGCGAATAAAATATGAAGTTTTATATACTTGCACTGTCAACATACGCCAAATGTTAGAATCCACAAAATTTCATCCAGTTAGTCCGTTCCGACAATATATTGGCGGACATTATACTGTGCTAGAATATGACCCTAAAAGGAAGTTTCGTCCCATTCCATTTCGTTATAGCTCGAAAGTTTCAAAAACCGATCCAGTTCGGAATTAAACCTGGAAAACATATCTCATCCCGTCCAATTCTATGCTGCCTTGAAATGTGTATCCCGTTTTCTATCCCATGCATATTTTCATGGCTTTGGCTGGCCCAAAAGCCCTTGTAGTATGCAGTATCCTCGAAATGAAGGATCCCGACATGTCTCATCAGTTACGCTTCTCAGCAGTAAACCGTTACAGCTATATACCCAATTTTTTGTGTGTCTCTTAAGCACATGTTGCGTAATGAAATGACAAACAAAAACAGTAATCCGACAATAAACATCGATAAGAGAGCTAATGGAAGCAATGTAAATAAGGACAAAATTGCAAAATTTTGACTTTGCACGTGCAGCACGTGCAAACTGAAGGTAGGCCACCGGCCAGCTAAGGTTGCTTGAATTGGCCAGCATCATATGTACCTGCTTCCCAAAAATTATAGCCATTGGGACGATGTTGCAGGCTCGACACACCACGACGTCTTACTTTGAAATTTCTGATTTTTCTCTGGCACGTGGACTTTGCACCCCTGTTATAAAATATCCGCTCGGTAGATTTTTGCGGATTTTGAATATGTTACGCCCCTTTCAATTGCGAACACAATGGTGTATCTTATGGCGGGGTCCGAATTTTATGTCATGTTCCCATTATACAAATGCTAATTTGACTTGACTATTCATCTCACTCATATCTTCGCATTTAGCACCTATTTTCCTTCCTATGCAGACTTAACTTATGTCATGGATTAATGCATTGCAATTGCCATTTTCTTGAGAGAAATGTGCAGTTATTAAATAGGTAATACCCAGTCTGCAAAGTATTGCAGCAGGCCAGACGAGCCGCACCAGCCATCTAAAATTCTCGCACCGCAAGCCACCAAAACTTCGCACCAACCTGTCATATTACCAGGGAAAAAACGCGCCCATTCCTACCCACACAATGCAATGCTGTCTCTCTTATTAGTTAGTTAGTTAATTACTTTTTCTAAGGCCCCTGCTGTGTCTCCTCCGCCGTCTCACACCACAAGCGCTGTAATTTGAACAGGTTGTATTGGACGGCGGGTCACAGCAGGACAAACGGAACTGCGAGGCACGTGCCCGGAAACGACAAGACAGAAGAGCTGGGTCGAAAGACAAGTACGAAGAAAAGGTGAACAGCGATTGGATAATACCCTAATACATACCGCTGTTAATATAGCTTACAATAACATTCAGAAAGTAACCTTAATGCAACGATAATTTACGAAAGGAAAGAAAGGCTAAACTCGCCAATAATAAGACAGGGAAATTATAACGTAATTTCCCCCCTCCCCCAAAGTACTTACTGCTCACAACTCCCCTACCAAACCCATCACTAACGCTGAGGGCATGAAAACAACAATTAGGTACACAAATCTGGCGCGGCGCGTCCAATATCTAAACACAAAACTCCTCCGGCTAAATCAGCTGTTGACCACCGACGCCACACCACCTCTCTCTTAAACGAATCCCTCCCAACTACAACGATAACACCCCTACAAGAAGTCAGGCTAACACGTACTACAACCCACCTATGGCGAGTCCCTATCGGGTGCCCTACGTTCCCGCTTGCTCCGGCGCCGCGGCGTCTCCGGAGCTCTCCCGAGGGGTTACCGGCTGTGTTGGAGCGGACGCAGGCTGTGACGGGACGGTGTTGGGAACACTCGGGAGGAACGACAAGTCATCCATACTTACCTCCCGAGGGCCAGCGCCCGCCGGGGCGAGGCGACGCGCGTGCGCCCGCTCACCGGTGCTCAGCCTGTAGCTGACTGGTCCCGTCCGCTTGCTTACCTGTACCGGAGTCTGACCCTCCAGGCGCCCACTTACCGGTTTCCTCACCCAGACCCAATCCCCCTCCTTCCATGCGGGAAGAGGTGTTGCGGTCCGGTCATGGCACAGCCGGTACTGTTCCTGGTACCGCCGGTGCCGCTGGTTCACCTTCTGGTGGCGCTACTGGTCGGGCTCCGTCTCGCGAGGTACAGGAAGCACATCCATGACAGTGCGAGCCTCCCTTCCCCTCATCAAACGAAACGGTGTCTCCCCCGTTGCGGGGTGGGGCGTGGCTCGGTATTCCCACAGGAACCTCCGCAAGAAAGCCGAACGGGGCTGACCCGCTAGCCGGGCCGACTGGCAGGCGCCCTTTATGGTGCGGTTCATGCGTTCGACTAACCCACAGGTTTGCGGCGAATACGGACTACTGAATGTCTGGCGGACATCCAGCCTAGACAAGTAGTCACCGATCTCCGCTGACCGGAACGTGGGTCCGTTGTCGGAGATACGTTCCTCCGGGATGCCCTCTGAAGAAAAAATGGAGTCAAGGAACTTCACAATTGTCCCTGCAGTGGCATCACTAGCCAAGGCCACTTCGGGCCACCTGCTGCGGAGGTCACACAGAACAATGCCGTACTGTTCCGTCACTGGTCCCTTCATGGGACCGATCACGTCGATCTCCAACCGCTGCCACGTCCGCTCTGGCAACGGGATAGGCTGCAGCGGAGGCCGCTGCCTGACCGCGTGCTCGTCGTGTCTGGAGCAGACCTCGCAGTCCTTCACAAAGCTCTCCACCTCCGTGTCACACCGTGGTCACCAGAATTGGGCGCGGAGGCGCTGTTTCGTCCGGACCACACCCTGATGACCAGCGTGCGCGTTTTGGAGGACGCACGGACGCAGCTCGGCCGGTGGTGCCAACCGGTCACCGAGAAACAGCAGCGAACCATGGCTCGACAGTTCATCCCAAACTGCATAGAAGTCGGCCGCCGGCGCGTCAACGTCACGGTGCCTGTGCGGCCACTGGGTGGACACGTACCTACGAACGGCTGCCAGCGTCTCGTCAGCTGCCGACTCAGCCTCAAACTCGACGCTGACACCGCCGCGGCCTCCGTCAGCGCCGCGATCTGCACGCTGTCGTCGTCGCGCCAGTGCGTTTCCGCCACCGGGAGGCGCGACAAGCCGTCGGCCACCTGGTTCTGATTGGACCTGATGTACTCGACATCAAACGAGAATTCTAACAGCCTCGCTTCCCAGCGGGCTACACGACGGCCCACTCGGTTAGAGCCCTTAGGGCCGAAAATGGTGCACACAGCCCGGTGGTCCGTGCGCAGGACGAACCGTCGGACCCAGAGGTAATGGCGCCCTTTTCTCACAGGCCCACACACACGACAGACCCTCCTTCTCGACAACTGAGTAGTTCCGTTCAGCGGCGCTAAACGTTTTCGATGCGTACGAGATCACTCGCATGGTCCCTGAAGCGTCCCGCTGACTCAGGCACGCTCCACAACCGACGTCGCTGGCGTCAGTTGTCAGCACCGTCTGGCGCGCTGGGTCGAACATCGCCAACGCAGGTGCCTGGCGGATGGCGGACTTGACCCGGTGGACTGCCTCAGAGAGGCCAGACGTCTACACAAACTCATTGGCGCGCAGTGCCGCTCGGAGCGGCTCCACCAGATCTGCGAACTGCGGAAGGAACCGGGCGTGGGAACTGACCGAGCCCAGGAAGGCGCGGAGGCCCTGCTCCCCCTGTGGCTCTGGTGCGTCCAGAAGCGGCTGAATCCGCTCCGGGTCGATCTGGACGCCTGCCGCCGATATCAGGTACCCCAGGAAAGAGATCTCGGACACACTCTTTACAATCTTCTCCCAGAAAACCCTGAACTTGGTGGGAGCATAACCTCTCCATCACCTCCTCGAGCTGGGGGTCATGCTGCTCCCTGGTGGCGGCATGACAGACAATGCCATTTAGGTACACTTCGACGCCTGGTACACCCTTGAGCATGGAGCTCATGACTTACTGGAAGCACGGACCAGCGCTGGCTAGCCCAAAGTTTACCCTGCGGAACCGGCACAGGCCCTGATGGCTCACAAAACAAGTGAGGTTCCTGCTGGCTGAATGCAGTTCCAGCTGATGGTACGCATCCTTCAGGTCTAGCCTGGTGAAAATGACCGACTTACCTAGGCGGTTCACCACATCCTCAATCCTGGGGAGAGGATACCCATCCGTGATGACCGCCTTGTTGACTTGGAGCATGTCCACGCACAATCTAACTCTGCCATCCCTCTTCCTACCCACTACCAGAGGCGAGACCCACCTAGAGGTACTCACCTTCTCGATCACGCCCTCGCTCTCCAGCTGGTCAAGCCTATTACTTACCTCTTCCACGACCGCCAGAGGCAGTCTGCGCAGCGGCTGCCTGACAGGAGGCACGGAGGCATCAACCTTCACCCGGTGCTGGTAGCCCAGGATGGCAGGCGAGGGCTCCGTTGGGTGGTTGGAGGATGGCTCCGGTGAGGGGTGAGGTTGAGGGACGGTTGCAGGTTCAGGTGCAGGGTCTGAGGACACATGGCATATCCGGTTATCTACTACATTAACCCCGAACAGTCGCATCATGTCTAACCCCATAAACGCCCTACCCTGTGGAACAACATACACACACATCAGCAGTCACACCCCTATAGGTCACAGCTACCTGCTTCTTACCTAGCACATTCAACATACTACCAGCATACGCACACAGTTTCATGTCGGTTACATCCAACGTTCCCTCTACAACATGACCTGGCAGGATGGACACAGGAGACCCTGTGTCTACAGAAACTCCACGCTCCTGCCATCGACTGCTCCTGAAACGGTCAGTTGTGAGGCATCAACAGAAAGTACTTCAACTGAGGACACAACTTTCTTTGATGGGACCCCCTTAGCCTTTCTACAGTGCCTGGCGAAGTGGTTAGGGTGCCCACACTGGTGACACTTAGACCCCCGAGCTGGACAGCTGGGGTCCCCTGACTGTGTCCATCGCGACCACATCCCCAGCACTGTCTCTTGACTGGTTCCTGAAACTTCGGTCCTGCTTGTTGGGAACGAGGCCGCTCGCTCCTGGATCCAGCCTTCGCCCTCACCGCCTGGACTGGAACAGGTCCAGCGGCTAGGCCCTCCATCACTCTTGCCTCTCTGTCTGCACTCTCCAGAGTGTTGGAAATAGTCAGGGTGACCTCCAACGAGAGTGAGAGCCTTCCATCAGCAACCGCTGACGCAATCTGGGAGAGGCCGTCTTCTCGACTACTTGATCCCTGATGAATTCCTCGGTACGGTCCCCATACTCACAGGAGCTGGCCAGGGTCCTGAGATCAGCAACCCAGGAGGCCACAGCTTCCCCTGGCCGCTGACCACGCGAGCGGAACCGATACCGCTCGGAACACACGTTTGTGCGGGGGCTGAAAAACTGATGCAGCCTTCTCTTTGTGAATTGAAGCTCATCCTCCCCCTCCTCCTTGACTGCAGGGGCAGGGAATTGTGGATACGCTGCCCCTCAGCACCTAAACAGGTGAGTAGGATGGCACGCTGACGCTCCACCGGGAAGGCCGTGCCACCAATCGCTATTAGGTAATTGTCGAAGAGGGAAATCCAACGGGCCCAGGGGATGGCCGGGTCACCGCCCGCCGGCAAAAACGGCGCGGGGGCGCACGACAGGACGTCCATTTGACGCAGGACGATAGACAAGGCGCTTACTCAGTAGGAAGATTCCCGGTCGTCACTTGCTGCGTCTCCTCCGCCGTCTCACACCACAAGCGCTGTCACTTGAACAGGTTGTATTGGACGGCGGGTCACAGCAGGACAAACGGAACTGCGCGGCACGTGCCCGGAAACGACAAGACAGAAGAGCTGGGTCGAAAGAGAAGTACGAAGAAAAGGTAAACAGCGCTTGGATAATAACCTAATACATACCGCTGTTTATATCGTTTACAATAACATTCAGAAAGTAAGCTTAATGCAATGATAATTTAGGAAAGGAAAGAAAGGCCAAACTCACCAATAATAAGACAGGGAAATTATAACGTAATTTCCCCCAAAGTACTTACTGCTTACAACTCCCCTACCAAACCCATCACTAACGCTGAGGGCATGAAAACAACAGTTATGTACACAAATCTGGCGCGGTGCGTCCAATATCTAAACAAAAAACGCCTCCGGCTAAATCAGCTGTTGGCCACCGACGCCACAGCCCCCTCCTGTGTCTTTATAACCATTCAGTCATTATTTGTTTGGCTTTTTTTCAGTGTCACCTTCCTTGCACCAGTCTCACAAATTCGCACCAGGTTGATAAAATTCGCACCACTTGCTCCTGTCTCCAAGGGCACTCGCACCGACGAGATCTCGTCGAAAATGTCATACTTTGCACACTGGGGTAATACCATGAATAAATGTATTGGAATTTGGGTACTATTAAAGGAAATGTGCATTTTTGTCTACATACTTGGCCACCATTCTGAGTCGGAGTCGACTCCGACTCAATGTTTATTTGAATCAGAGTTGAGACGACTCACTTCTGAATTTTGGTTGAGTCGAGTCGGCTCACCATTTTCAACACAGCGAGTCGAGTCAGAATCAGAGTCAGCCTTTAAGCTATGAGTCAGAGTTGAGTCGACTAAAAAAATATGAGTCATCAATAAGTCTGGTCCTACGAATATTTTCTGCTATTACTCCTTGCAATTTACCGATATCCGGCAAAACACATACTTTTTAGCACTTATATCTCCGAAATCAGCACCATTATGATTCTAACATATTTAATTTTAGAGGACTGTAGTGAGGTATCCAATTTTGGACCACCTAGATGTGGTTTTTCAGGAAGTACATTTGTTGAAACTGACCTCGACTGACCTCGCTCGAAAAAAGGCCATTGACCTTTGGATCTAAGAAATCCCGGATCAGAGAATTAAAAAGTATCTGTAGCATCAAGTAACGCTTCACGTTTACCCTAAAATAAACCCCCTTTGCTATTTTAAGCTCAAGTCCAGCGGATGACCCCGTCAGACCTTACAACGGTCACAGTCCTGGGTGATCCCCATGGTGATTCTTAGCGTACCCTGGGTGAGTCATCCCCTGGGTGATTCTGAGCGTTGTGGTCGTTGGAAGCACGCAGACCAAACTCCAACTGGATTCGATTATTTGAAGCGGATAAGCACATCCCTGAAACTTATTTTGCGTGTTCTTTCCTTCATAGACGGGTCGGAAATAAGAAAGAGAAACATTTTAAGGGATAAAATTCGCTCCCTTTATTTTCACGGTTGGTCTATGGAATGAAGTTGATTTTGGCAGGGAAAACGTTCACATTTTAGGACTCGCTGCATAATCACGCAAATCTAAGATACACTAAGATGCTTTTTATACCCATGAATAAATTAATCGCCTTGCCCGAACTTTAGTACCTTTGCCCTCCCCGAATGTTACAAATGTGACTTTTCTTTTCGGGGAGTGTAGGGGAGACATCTATCTTTTGTATTTTATTTAAGACATGGGAATTTAAGAAAATATGGAGCGGGCGTAATGATACTCACTAACAGATTACTAATACTTAACAGTCTTTTACAATGGAGCCTTTGCAGTTTGAGTCGCTAAGTAAGGAAGCCAACCTCATTAACACGCGCAGTGGAGGGGTCCTAAAGTGCCCCCCGCCTATTTTTCCAGGGTGGCCGGAGAACCATTCGCCGCCGGAAAACGCTATATTTGAGAGAATTCATGAGCGCGTCGGTTGATGAAGAATTTTTGAAAATCGGTTTATTATTTTTTCTACTTATAGACTTTAAAGTCAAACCTATATTTGAGGACGTCGCAATCGCGCGGTCGCACCAGTTTACCTGCAATGTAGATGGTGTGGTGACGTCATAACGCTCTTAAGTCAGGTTATATGTCAAGGTCAACCTAAATAAAGATCAAGGTCAAAGGTCACAGTTCAAGGTCATGACCGCAGTATTCCGGTCAGATGGCATTATCCGGTATGACGTATGTAATGTTACGATTTCATAGTTAAGGCTACGCAAGGTCAATGTCATAGGTCAAAGTCAAATGTTTTTTCAAGGTCAAATCCTCATTCCCACCCAAAGGCTGCAATTTTGCCAGTTATATTGTAAATTATTGCGAATATGTCGTATTGTTGCGCCAAAGGTCATTGACCTTGAATGACCTTGACCTAAAAATTTTAGAGAAAATTGTGTGAGACTTTCTCTGTATGACCTTAGTACGCTTAAGGTGTATTCCCGGCTGCCTTTCGAAAAATCACGGCATTTTCCCAATAGGTCTCCAGCGCAGCTTAGATTCGACCTTTACGACCTCGTTTGACCTTGAAGATGCTGACCTAGGTCAATGAAACTTTGCCATAAGGTAGACTACTATCGCCCCCTCAACGGGCATTTTTCTAACCTTGGTTTCCGACACCTCAGGGGGGGCATTCATTGGGCACGCTCCACTGCGCGTTGACGCCAGATTCCTCTCCACTGTACGTGTTCATGAGTGGTGGGAAAAATAATGTTGTAGGTACATTGAAATAGGTGCTATTTAGAAAAATAGATGCTGCAGGTTCGTAACATATATACAAATTTGAAGTTACACCATTAGAATGAGCCGTAGCCCCACCCCGGTGTGCCTAAGATCCACATCGGCCACGTTGTGGGTTGTTTGAACACCCTCTCCGATCTCAGCTTCTTCTGGAGATAGCTGAGAAACGCCAACGGTGTTAGATGGCTGAGAAACGCCAACGGTGTTAGATGGCTGAGAAACGCTAACGGTGTTAGATGGCTGAGAAACGCCAACGGTGTTAGATGGCTGAGAAACGCCAACGGTGTTAGATGGCTGAGAAACGCCAACGGTGTTAGATGGCTGAGAAACGCCAACGGTGTTAGATGGCTGAGAAACGCCAACGGTGTTAGATGGCTGCGAAACGCCAACGGTGTCAGATGGCTGAGAAACGCCAACGGTGTTAGATGGCTGAGAAACGCCAACAGTGTTAGATGGCTGAGAAACGCCAACGGTGTTAGATGGCAGAGAAACGCCAACGGTGTTAGATGGCTGAGAAACGCCAACGGAGTTAGATGGCTGAGAAACGCCAACGGTGTTAGATGGCTGAGAAACGCCAACGGTGTTAAATGGCTGAGAAACGCCAACGGTGTTAGATGGCTGAGAAACGCCAACAGTGTTAGATGGCTGAGAAACGCCAACGGTGTTAGATGGCTGAGAAACGCCAATGGTGTTAGATGGGTGAGAAACGCCAACGGTGTTAGATGGCTGAGAAACGCCAACGGTGTTAGATGGCTGAGAAACGCCAACGGTGTTAGATGGGGTGGAAGTGATAACGAAACTGTATCAGGCCAAGGTCAATATCGAGGCCATGGCAGGCCAACGAGGGTGGCAGTTTTGTAATCATTGTTTGGTGCATCCGATTTCCGACTAACCTGAGCTAGAGCTAATTTGTGGACATTAGAATCCTACCGCTACGGCGACAATGGCACTGTATGACTTAATGATACTAGGCCAGCATATTCAAATGATCTGACCCAAAAGTTAGGCCAAGATCACCGCATGACCAAATATGTTGTTTATGCACATAAATGGACTCGTACTACCAATGCAAACAAAATTGAATAGATTCAAAAAATAATTATCACATTTCCCCGCGAAGTCATTGGCCAGAGCCTCAAAGGTCGCTAACTGGCCCCAGATGACCTCTAACAGTCGAAACTTTCAAATTGCTCCCGGAAAGCAGCCTGATTCGGGGAAAAGGGGTTAATGATCCGTATCTAAAAAGGCAGGGCTGTTCTCCGGTCTTCTCGCATTTTTCCCCATACATTTCCGATTGAGAGGTTGATTGACCCATAAATGATCCTAGGCCATCGTTAAAAAAACCGTTACCATATGCTATGGTATAGACGGCCAATCATATGTTATAAAAAATCATGGAACATGAATCTCATATAATTAGATTAAACCTGTTCTCACAGCTGCCACCGAACGTTTTCGTAGCAGAGGCCACTTGTGACCCTACCGGAGATGACCCGGAATTACGATTTTGGAAAAACCTAAAACAAGGTCAAGAGTGAGGTATACCAACAACGGCAGCGCTCCTCGCCTCCTTTTGCAGCCGCTCTGGAAAAACCCGAGAGTTGGAAGGGTTCCCTATTGTATAAAAATCACCGAATTAACGTAAACTACAGCAATACCAGTTTCTGGTCCAATTTGCTAGAGGACATCAGAGGAAGTTCCAAAGCTCGGTGACCTAAATTTCTAAAATCTGTGGTCCTAAGCAATGGGCATAGGAAAACCTGACCAGATTTGATTTATGGTCAGGGAGAAACAAATATATGTGTCTAATTCGGTCATTTAGCCAGTTGAAATAAAAACAAATCAAGGGCGTTACAGAACACATATCCTCTCTTTTTTCAATGCCTCACCAAATGTTATCAATTTTGGCAAGAGAAGAAACTATCTTTTTTTAAATCATTAAAAATCACATGAAAAATCCTAGACCAAGTAAAAAATATGGAAACAAAATGTTCAAATGCAAGAATTAGAGTCAAATATTCAAACTAATGGCGCAAGCTTCGCATTTTGAAAGTGACAGGGTGTTATCATTTCCACCTTTGCTGGTCGATTCGTCCTTCTAGAATGCCCTGTAAAAATTTATCTGGAAGAAGCTCATATTTTCATGCTTTACTCAAACCTCCAGCAATGGGAGCATTGTCACTGCCGGCTGCTCAAAGAACCCGCTGAGCGAACGCTGGAGGGGGGCTGGATGGGTCCGCCCGCGTTATATTTGGATCCAATAGAGCCAGAACGACCGCATAAAACCAGCGCAGCGTCGTCATGGGAAAATCATACTAGGGCTGCTTCTGGATAAATGATCTTCGAGTTCGCAACGATGATCTGGGGAGGCCGGATCAAAGTATTCCAAGCATACATCCCCCAGCCTCATCGATATGCTTAGGAAGCTTAAAAAGTCAATTGTGCGAGTGGGCGGGAAGAAGCCTGGGGTGCATCAGTCTTCAGTTTGACTGGTGCTGTGAATCATGCTGGCTTACAGTTGACAGAGACAGGACACACTGCACCGGCAGCGGCTGCTGGCTATACCGTGGCTATACCGGGAGAACATGTGAGGTGAGATGGGATGAATACCGGTAAGATGAAGTAAGGGTGCGTCCACAAATTACGGAACGCTTAGGAGATGAGGAGAGTCATCCACAGCGGTTTCAAACGGTGCAGGGGATGGGGTAGGAAGGGGCTGGTCCCGATCATCACCTAAAACCCGCAGTTTTGGGAGATGGGACAGTGAAACTGTCAAAAGGCTAGTTAGAACAGAGGGACCACACCTGCGTCGAAGCGGGCAGATGGGGGAGCGAACACGTCTCACCACTTTCTGGCAGAAACAGCTCCAGCCGCTCTGAGGAAATTGTTCAAAGGTTTGTTCGGAAACACATTTTTCGACATATAATGGGACGGGACTACTGACAGCCTCAAGAGGACCACCTACGCCATTGCTCCTCAAAGTCTCCCCGAAATGCCGGGTGTTTCCAAAATACTTCTAAATATTATTTCAAGAACTATGTATTATTTCAATACTCTCGACTTTTATCCATCCTAGAGGGAATTCCCTAGGACAGCCCTTGGACGGAGCGATTTAAATACAGCGGAATGGCTGTGGATGCTGCTAAGCTATTGTTCCGTACTAACCGCAGTCCTTACTTCTATGTGTGGCCAGTACCGTAGGAGTCTGATGCGGTTTTAGCAGGACCGCATTTTTTTCGGATGCAACGCGGTGCCAAACACCGCCCAATGTTGAGCTGGCCTCCGAGAGTACTGACTGCAGCTGCTCAGCGGAAAGGTGCAGGCAGGAGAAGAAAACAATTCGAACAGGTCACCAGCCGCATGTCAAAAAGCTAAAACTGTCACCGTTCACACATGATTTAAAGTACCGCTCATCAATACCTCAACCCCCTGCAAAACGAAGAAAATACCAATCATGTTCCAGTACCTCGTAATGTGGCTTATTCAACATCATCCACTTTGCGTAATAGTGCTTCCGTCGTAAACGCTGCATAAAATACCGCGTAACAACGACGACGGAAGTCGAAATTTTGCTCGTCCGGGACTCGACCCCGGAACCCTTCAAACTCAAGCCGGTGGCTCTAACGACTGAGCTAGCCGAAGCACTTGATAGCTTCAGTACCCGAGGTCTATCGCAATTCCTAGTTGGTGAGTTGCTTAGTTTTCTACCGCTGGGGGCAGGCCTGAAACAATATTAAGCAAAGGGTTATATTAGGCGACCAGAAGAAAAAACTCCACCGTCACCTGCAACAGAAGAGGAGGGGTAGGTGGCGCTAGCCAAGTTCAACTTTCAGCATAATTTTTCTCGTGTCCTTCTGAAATCCCTAGTCTTACATTTTCCAGTCAGAAGCCGATGACGAACAAAGTGAGAAATGACTTCTGTTCTGTTGTATTCTCGTGATGCTGTACGGGTATAACGTAATGAGAATGTGTCCATTCACCGCCGGGTCCGGTAGGTAATGGGCACACTGTCGAGAATGCGGCAATGGTTCTGAACAAAATGTGCCATTTTCCCTCACTTGGCGAAGGACGTGTTTGTCAATGATGTAAATCTTAATGAAAAAATCAACTTAAATGCCACATCTCGCACGATGCAAGCTAACACTGCTGCGTACATTATTCATCATGTTCGCATACATTTTTCTGCATATTGGGTAGAATCACCCGATGTACCCTAAATGGTCCGCCAGATCCCGTTCCCAATCCATTGAAACTTGAAAGTCACAAACCAGTTTACATATATACACATACATTTATATATATATATATATATATATATATATATATATATATATATATATATTGGTTGTTGAAAGCCAGAGCGTATTTGCATTTGATTATTTTCTTTTTGTTTGTTCCAGGTGCCGAAATAAAGTTCTGTTTTCATTGCTGATATTATTAAGTAGGAACCCAACGTTGACATGAATATGCAGAAGGTAGAAGCCCTCGTGTCTCCTCACATGCGGTACTGTCTGCCCTCCTGGGCACCAGTCACTGATCAGAACCGCCAAAGGCTGAACAAGGTCGTGAACTTCGGAGTTCGAATCGTCAACGGCAAGAAGTACGACCGAATCAGCGCTGCCAGGCGGGAGCTCGGGTGGCTAAGCTTTACCGAGCTCATTTCAACATGCGACTCATCAGCCATTCATAAGTTGGTTCACCTCACTGAAGGCCCACAGAAAAACAAGTATCTGATCAAGAAAAGGCATGAGGTATCATGCAGGATAACACGTGTATCAGCCGACACTACCATCATCCAAACTTCCAACACTAGACCACCAAACTTAGAAACAACACACAAGAAATTCCCGCACCGAGCCATCAGAACCTGGAACGCACTGCCTACGACTGCAAGACACACCAAGAACAGATACAGCTTCAGACAGAAAATAAAGAAACTCGTCCGACCCTAAATCATAATCTGTGTTACTGTGTCAATCCATTATCAGTAGAATCCATGACTTTTCATTCAATAATTATAATAATAGTCTGTCATCCATAATTAGCACAATCGATGTTAAACGAGGATCTGTGTCACTGAGTTAAGTGTGGAGATGTAATTGCCACGACAACGTGGGTATCTCTGAGAAAGCAAATAAGTAGTTAGACAGCAGACTTACTATTGTCTAGTTTCGGTGAATTGTTCATCATCATCAGAGCCATTACGCAGCGCCTATACATGACATCACATTGGAAAACAATACATTACACAATCGAAAAGTTTCGCATCGACAAAGCTCAAAGTGAATTTTGAAATTAGTTCAGCAGCATGACTTGAAAATTACAGGAGATAAACACGTGACAGTACGCAACAAACACTCTAACTGCAGCGACCCTTAATGCCGCCAGACACTGCAGACAGCAGGGCCAATAACAACAATTAATCAAATAGCACTGCCAAAAAGTAACGTCTTACTCCACATCTTCATCTGTTTGTTGATCATTGGAATTTGTTGATTAATGTGCATGGCTTCCAGGATGCAGAGCTTCTGGTGGTCGGGTGTGAGTCGATGATGTTAGTGTTTTCGACAATTTCCTTTCTTGTGAGTGGATGGTTGTGCTTTATTCGCATGTGCTTTTCGTGTGCTCCGGTGTTTAGGTGCATCTGAAACGACGTGATAGTGTAGTTGTGGTCGCTCCTATATAGTCTACGACTGCCGGCGTCATCAACCCGTAGACTATATAGGAGCGACCACAACTACACTATCACGTCGTCTCACGATGCACCTGAACACCGGAGGACCCGAAAAACACATGCAAATAAAGCACAACCATCCACCCACAAGAAAGGAGTTTGTCGAAAACACTAACATCATCGACTCACACCCGACCACCAGAAGCTCTGCATCCTGGAAGCCATGCACATTAATCAACAAATTCCAATGATCAACAAACAGATGAAGATGTGGAGTAAGATGTTACTTTTTGGCAGTGCTATTTGATTAATTGCTGTTATTAGCCCTGCTGTCTGCAGTGTCTGGCAGCATTAAGGATCGCTACAGTTAGAGTGTTTGCTGTGTACTGTCACGTGTTTATCTCCTGTAATTTTCAAGTCATGCTGCTGAACACGGTTCCTATAGATACGGTTCGGAAATGACAGCCAGCTGATTGCCTGATTTGGCAGCACGATGAGGATATGGTAGTATTTTGAAGGGTTTTGTTCAAGATAACTTTGGTTTTCCCAGCATAAGGTAGAATACAGCGTTTTGATTGGTTGAGCGAAACATTCGAAACATTATTCTGAAGGAACTAGCATGAAGTTCATCGTGGATTTTCCTTATTATAAAAGCGGTTTAGAGACTAAAAACTGCACCAAGAAGATAGCCTGATCAATTTTACATATCAAAAATAAAAAACATACCCTTCAGCACCACTTAGATTTTCCCACTGGCCCGTGCCCCAAACCCCTGCAAACAGTCCCATTGGAATTACATGTTACATTTTTCTGCAAAAAAACTGTTAGAAACAGAAATGGAACCTTCAAAACCCCCAGAATTCTATAGAGGTATCTCATGTCCACCCCCTGGCTGCTGAACTAATTTCAACATTCACTTTGAACTTTGTCGACGCGAAACTTTTCGATTGTGTAATGTATCGTTTTTCCAATGTGATGTCATGTATAGTCGCTGCGTAATGGCTCTGATGATGGTGAACAGTTCACCGAAACTAGACACTAGTAAGCCTGCTGTCTAACTACCTTCTGCATATTCATGTGAACATTGGTTTTCTTACTTAATAATATCAGTAATGAAAACAGAACTTTATTTCGGCACCTGAAACAAACAAAAGAGAAAATAATCAAATGCAAATACGCTCTGGCTTTCAAACAACAATGTATAAAATAAAATGTACTGCCTAATTATACGAATATATATACATATAAATGTATGTATGTATATGGACTATGCACCCACCATCCTAAAGTGTTCCACCCATACGCGCACATCCTGTGTGCACGTGTCAATTGTATGTATATGGACTATGCACCCACCATCCTAAAGTGTTCCACCCATACGCGCACATCCTGTGTGCACGTGTCAATTGGAGCCATTTAACGATGCGGTGACATAAAGGCAGTGTTCCACTCAGTGGTGGATCCAGGGGGGCGAAAAGACTTTTGCCCCCCATAAGCCATAAACCATAAACCATTTATTTTCCATTTCTACACATACAACTGAATATGAACACTCACGATTGGTACAAATGCCACAAAATGGTGGCATGAATCTAGGTACCTCTCATGTGTACATTATGTTGTGAGCATGATCACAGCCGCACCGAGCCCACCCCGCCCCACCCGCCGCTCCCGAGCCATCAGTAAAGGAAAAACAGCCATCCGCATGTCCTCAAATATTTGATCGCATGGTAAATCGCTTTGAATCGAATATGAATTGTTGATATGCTTTTGCAACTCGGAAATTGATTTCAGAACTCGATTCGCATCCATTCATAAATAAGTCCATTTTACTGTGTGGAGAGAGAGAGACAACACATCAATATTTAAATGAGAAATAGTTCTAAGCAGCTTAAGTCTGGCCTCAGTGTGAAGTATGCAGTAGAGGGTAAAATGCTTAACAGTTTCTTCTGCTTCACCACAATGGCACATGGGGGTTTCGGTCTTTAGCATTGTAAAAAGGTAGGCGTTTAAATCTGCTGCACCTAGTCGTAGCTTAGTGTGAAGAAAATTCCCTATTTTGGTCCCATACGAAAAAATTCAGGGGAGGTGTCGCGTTAAGCTGTCTACCTCCTTTTGCTCCGACGCATTTTTAGTTTAAAAACAAAGTTTTGTTGCTTCAACTCTAACTTGAAACAGAATCAGTCCTCCTCAGCGTAAACATCGGGGCTTGGAGAGCAGACACGAGGCTCTTTTGGCCACATATTTCACCTCGTGTTTTTCCTCATCGTCTTTAGGATTTACCGCGAGAACCTACCGTTCAGGCAAAATGTCTCACCGTGTCACGTTTTTAAACTTGGGCCAGCCCTCCCACCAAACCTACCAACTATTTCACCAATGGTCCCACTTTTATAATGGGTTTTGAGCTGAGTTAGCAGTTTTGTAGAACGTGTTAAGAAACCACTATGAGCATATTCAAAATCACCCAAAGCTCTTGGTAGAAAATTTCTGCCAGCTTTAAAGTTCAAAGTAAAGGGGCTTATTGCTTTAGTTCAAACCCTGAAGGAATACCTTCCGTATGGTTCCAGTAATATTACTGGTCGTAAGCCCTAAGCCTCGCCCATTTGCTGCATATACCATGCAAGCGAGTGAACTAGAATGCAGCACGCCTGTCGACATCCTCATCACATCCTCCCTCCCCTTGTACTCGCCAAACAAGTATCCATTTTTTCAAAATCAAACTGAAATGGTTTCCTTACATCCAGCATATGCATCATTTTTCCACTACTAAATAAATAAAACCGCCGTAACGAAATCTGTCGTTCACTTTTTGAACTTAACAAGAACAAGAATGGACAGGCGGACCGAGAGTACGATTGCCGTGGCAAGTGAACAAATATGATAGGTACTGGTCATGAGAGCGGACGTCCTCAGCGGAAAATCGGTTGCCGTTTCGGTAATTATTTCACCATGCTTTTTAACACTTGCACTGGAGAGGGCAGGGGCTCGCCCCACCCGAAAAACGATACTTCGCCATATTTGAGAGCATGAAATAATTTTTAAAATCAGTAGAATTCTTTCATTTATAGACTTTCAAACTCAAATCTGCATTTTGAGATCGCCACAATCGCTCGGTCGGAGTAGTTCACTTGCATTGAAGACCGAGTGGTGACGTCACAACACCATATAACCGGGATGATATGTCAAGGTCGCCTCACATGAAGGTCAAGGACAAGGTCGAATGTCACAGGTCAAGGTCATATCAGCACTTTCAAGGTCATTAACCGCAGTGTTTCCGGTCAAATAACGTTACCCGGTCTGACGTGTATTATGCTATGACGTCACAGTTAAGGTGCCTCAATGTAAAGGTCAAGGTCAAAGACCATAGTTAAAGGTCAATCCTCATTTCCTGCCAACCAGTGGCTATAGTGTTAGTCAGTGTACATTATCGGTAGTATGCCATATTGCGACCTCATAAGTCAATGACCTTGAATGAATTGACCCTAAAATTCTAGGAAAGCTTCTTTACTACTCTCTCTCTCAATGATTCTAGTGCGCCTTCAGCCTATTCCCGTTTTTTCCGCATAATAACTGTATTTCCCAGCATGTATTTACTGTAGGTCCCCAGCATGGCTAAGATTTGACCTTTATGACCTCGTTTGGCCTCTAAGACACTGACCTACGTCAATGAAAATTGGCGATGATGTAGATCACCATAGCCACCACCCACCCCTCGAAGGGAGTTTTTCTACGCCTCTTAGTTTCCGAGATCTTGGGGGTGGGCTACCAGGCCCCCTCTAGTGCGTTAGTGCCAGACCCCGCTCCAGTGCGGTTGTTAATAGGCCCTGCATGTGAGTCTTGCCGTGTGGAAACGCTGTGAATGGGCCATTGCAGCGAGTCTATGATCAGGGCTTGGGAATCGACTGAAGTGGTCTATTCTATTATGTAAAATATAAAATAGTTAAATAGGGTTCATTCCCCTAAATGTAAGGGATAAAGCAGCCGCGGAATCCTCACGAACGCCTGCCCGGCTAGTCTTCGCAGCTCGAAGGTTCGAACGTAACAGGAGGAGATGACGGCTGGAACTCTGTCAAATATTTGTGATCTGACACCGAACAATAAGGACCCAGGAGCTCCAAACCATGTTCTCCCCATTTGAGAGATCGAGTGCAAACAAAGAGCCTCGGGTTTGAGGTCCTGCCCTATGTCAACGCTGGCGAGCTACTAGATGTTTAGCTATTGATTAACTTGTTTATTAATAATGAACTGTGACAAAAACAATAAATCAAATATATATTGTATCCAACACACCGTGGAGTTTTCCCCGGGAGCACTGTCTACGCTGTGACAAAAACAATAAATCAAATATATATTGTATCCAACACACCGTGGAGTTTTCCCCGGGAGCACTGTCTACGCTGTGACAAAAACAATAAATCAAATATATATTGTATCCAACACCCCGTGGAGTTTTCCCCGGGAGCACTGTCTACGCTGTGACAAAAACAATAAATCAAATATATATTGTATCCAACACCCCGTGGAGTTTTCCCCGGGAGCACCTCCCGAGGTGCTGGCCTTTGAGTGACCCTTGGTAGCTCTGACTTTCAAGAGATGAAGCCGAGCGTCGGTCAAGATCGATCCCATTTTAAGTGAAGAAGCCTCAGCTTTCCCGGGCGAAATAAGGAGTATTGGCGCCGGTTGGAAACTTGCTTTGTAATTGAGCGGCGATTATAGGACCGTGACCGTGAGTCACTGACCTCAAGAATCGAAACGTCCTTGAAGCGTTAACAGGGTAACCTTCAATGCTACAAGGCTAATTTGATTGGTTTTGGATCAAGCGAGACCTAGTGGGATAAACAACTAGAAAAGTAGAAACTAGAGCACAGTAGCATCGCCACACAGAAGCGCTAGTCTCCAAGGAACAAACACAAAGATGAGATAAAATAGCAGATCCATCCTAAGCCCGAGAGGTTTTGCTTAAATCAAACAAAGTTTAGGTAAATCACCATATACATCATCATCTATGACGAGACATTCTATACCAATAAAAATGTACCATCAATGGAATCTGATGCTTGAGACACTTTTTATATTGACTCGTGATGAGCTAGATGGTACCACGAATCGCACATCAAAAACATTAAACTGTCTTTAGTTTCTGTCTACGCTGTCTTCTTTCTTAAACAAACAACAGTATTTAGCAGTAGGCTGGACTCGCAATGTACACTTTTACACGTTTACAGACCCTGAGATTACGTCACTTTGATCCCTCTACTCGTTGAATCTAACGAGCCTGGAGGGTCATAGGGGATGAAGGGGGAGGGGAAAGAGGGCACTTGTCCATGTCCCGATGATCAAACCTCAGCACCCCACCCAGAAAGCCGATGGTGCCCATTGAAATGTCACTTCCCGGGATGTGAGTATCGGCTCCTTCGCGATAAGATTTGGCACCAGCCTGATGGTGCCCCCTGGTCCGGATGCCGCATCCGACCATGTGCCCCCCTCGATCGAAAATCCTGGATCCACCTATATGGAGTGCTAAGGATCTCATGACAAGTCAATCGTGATTCGTACCCATAATTGAAGTAGCTCGGGTTAAAATTTGGTAATCCAAGTTCAAAGATTTCAGCTCCTACAGAGCAAAAGAATGGCTGGGAATATTATGTTTTAATAGTAAAGAAAACGTGTGCAAAAACTTCCCGAAATGATAGGTTTCCCTTCACTGTCTTAGACAAGCCTTGGACTCTATACATGTGTAAATTTTGGGTTAGATCAGATATAGCAGTCCAAAAAACGCTGCAAATGTTTCTCCCGAGCACAAGAGGCCAAGGGGTGTGTGCACATCCACAACTTTCATCGAAATATATATGACCCCACAGAAGTACTCATATAAGTACCTCTGTCAAATACTTACTTCAATTGAACATTCACCCCAGTGGGGAGTGTTTGAACACCTCCCTCGGGGTTTTCCTGCGGCACCAAAAACAGCGGCACGAAGCGCCTCCGTACTTGGCACACCTTATTCTTTATTAATTCTGCAACTTTTCCCAAAATTTTAAAGTTGGGTTATCTCAGATCAGGCCAGCAGTGCAAGTCTAGTGTCCTCAACTTCAATATTTTAAGATAGCATGAATAAGCACAGGGTTTATCTATCAGATTGGAACTCAAGCCACATCATGGTGCTAGGGCGGAGTGGTCAGCACAGCTAGATTCCACGCATCCGACCTGGGTCCAAGGCCCGGTGGTTTCCCTGACCAAGGAGCAAGCTGGCTCCCGAGAAACCCTTCCAACAGGGAAAGAGTTGGCGACGCCATATGACCCTAGCAGTTGGTGCGTCGATAAACCCCGAAAATTATTACCACATAATGGTCCCAACGAGTAGTTCAAAACATAGTCCGGGATTTTTCATATCGATAAATTAGGGTCAGGCACGAATCATGGCCTCTCCATTGGAAATACATGGGGAAAATGAGAACTGGGCAAGGATGGACATATTTCAGTAGATAAAGCTTAGAATACCTTTCTATTCTCCAAATTGTAGTATCCTAGGCCCCTTTCCAGGTCCATGTTGCAGGTTTGGAGCCTGTGACTTCTGATAGGTCATCTGGAACTACTTGAGCCGGTTTTCAGACTTGGGTCAATAACTTTGCAGCAAATGATGATACCAGCTTTTATTTTAATACCATTACATTGAAATTATTATTACGGGTCGCATGATATGCATATTCACTATGCCAGGTCAGACACCGACCTTGGCCTGACCTTAGGTCCCGTAATTATGTTTTGACCTAGCGTAGTCATATTATTCATAATTCGATTCGCCGCAATGAGAGGAAGCGAATGGTGCCTAAGAAATTATTCTAACTCAACTCTGTCAGACGCTAGACCCCAAACACCTTTCTCTAACCTGTCACCTCATTTGAGCTGTTATGACCTCAATATTGATCTGAGTCCAAAAATTACTGATGTAGTTTCTTCATTAATTCTTAGGAGATATCTACCAGCGCCTGCGTTTTTCGCTATCCCGCATGGGACCCGAGACCGAGGTGGGTGGGTGTTTGAAGTGTCAGCGCCCCAGAATAGGATTTGGCGATCCAGGAGAGGGTGCACTGTCTAAAAGTGGAGCCCCTCTGGGCCAAGTGGCGCCCCTGACTAGATGCCCCCTCCTACAAGAAACCATGTATTTCCTGGTGTCCACAGTCCAGTGGCGTATACAAGTGGGGCTAGTGGGGCTCAAGTCCCCCAAATGAAGTCCTGGATCCGCCACTGCCTGTGTTCCATCAAAGCTAATATTATAATTCCCCCACCAGGGTGAAGGTGGCTCGAGGCCCACAAGGGTGGGTGTTAGCCTTGGCGCCGCTGAACTGGAGGTCAGCAATCGGCCACCATTTGCCTTTATTCTTATGACATTGCAGTGTAAGAATAGCCCAAAAATTACCCTTCATCGCGCCAGCCCTTTGCTGATACTCGATATGTTCCACATTTTGCTGACAGCCACCCATATTGTACAGCTCCGCCTCCTCGCCTGCCCTGCGGGCGTTGTCAAAGAAGAGGACATTGAGCCTTGGGCAACAGCCAGCGTCAAGGACACTCCAGCCCTCTCCAGAATCTCTCTCACTCAGTCGTTGTCATTGTGGGAACGGGGCCTGGTCTGTGGTCTGAATATCGATGTGTGGAGGTGCCAACGAAAAGGAAGCCCGGTGAGAACGCAGTCTTCGAGAGAGGCTCCTCTTTTGGAGCTATCTGGGAAAGTGTGGCGCGGAAATTTGAAGATCTCGCAAGACAAAAGTGGTTGCTTTCACAACAGTGGTTATATGGTTTTGTGCAACTTTTTTTGAGGTTACAATACCTCTACCTTCTGGCACCACAAACGGTGGGCCTCGGTGAACCTGCTGAGCTAGATGTGTCAAATACACCGGCACGGGTCAGGTCGGGGCTAAGTGTTAATTAGGGCCATATTGAAATCACTTCGCAGTCATATCGCCGAGCGGTTCGGGAAAAAATGTAGAACGTTGCATGATTTTGTGAGCTTAGCATAAGTCACGCTGGTATAACGAACTACGGTAAAGTAACTTGGAAAACATACCCGTTGGAAACCATTCGCACCGTGAAAGAATTTTCTTCCACCTCAAGTTTTGACGAGGGAAGATGAGGTTGGGCGTAGATAAGAGGTTAAGAGGATAAGAGGTAAATTAGATGCTTTATTTATTTCAGCAAACAAAATCAGGGTTTAAAGCAAGGTAGTGAACTGATACCTTATTCTGAGAAATTTATTTACTCTTCCATGTAATTTAATTACAAATATTCAGCTAACTCGGAAAGGAAAAAGGCATGACACCCGACCTAGGGTTTTTTCGCTTTTGGGCACAGCTTATTTTTAAAGCAATGCTGTAGGTATACAAGTGTCTTGTCATGGCGTAGTTGAATTGTTTCTGGGGCGCTCTGGTTTAACCCTCGCCCCACCGGGGGGCCATCGATGGCCCCCTAAGGTTTTTCCGGAATAGCAGAAAAACGACGAGGCGCAGCACCGCGGGTGAGGGCTCTACCTCTCACTGCATCATTTTCCCATCATCCCTGAAATTTTTTTCCCCGGGTCACCCAAGGTCAGGTCACCAGAAGAGGTCAACCAAGGTCACCTCACTTCACCTTTAGAGCTCTGTAAGAGCTACATTTCAAAGTCGATCGATTTGTAACTTCCTACACTTCATGACCCGTCCAGGGTCTACAAGGTGTATATCCGGGATTTTTCGATTTCCTGCCCTGAGGTCAGGTCACGAGGTGACCTCTCCTATTGGAAAAGCATGGGGAAAAGCTATTTCATGATATAAAAGCCACAAAAATGATTGAAAATACTCAGACTGCTCAGAACAACGTTTTTGGACACCCTTTCACGGATCCCAGGGGTCATATTTGCCCTTTGACTTTTCCAAGGTCATCCAAGGTCACCAGAGGTCAAAAACAGTATTTTGACAATAACTTTTGACCTAATTGAGCTAGAGCGGTGAAACAAACACCATCGTGTTTGTCTTGTCACTGGCTTTCATTTGATATACGGCAAGGTCACTTTTTGACCTTTCGTGACCTCAGGTCATGTTAGGTCACGAGGTGACCTCTGGCGGTCAAACCACTGGCGGGAGGTCTTTACGTTCCACATAGCGGAAAAAGTGCTGGCAATTTGCTCTCAAATGTACTTTACCAGGCCTCAATAGCTCTAATGACATAAGAGTTATGCCCAGTTTGCTTAATCATTGCATATTTGAGTGAAAATAGCCGATCTTGACCTAATTTGACCTCTGGAGGTCAAACCATTGACCTGAGCACTAAAACATGCGAAGTAATTTCTTACTGAATTCACGCGAGCTTTCTATTGCACTTTGCAGATTTGCGCTAACGCCCATATTTTCGGAGTTAGAGGGGGCCATCGATGGCCCCCCGGTGGGGCGAAGGTGGCGCCGGACCCCCGGTGGGGCGCGGGTTAAAGAAACTTTTTGGGGTTAGTTCCTATGGAAAATTAATTAATTGAAGCAGTTTGTTTTTGACAGTCGTCGCCTGCGCCCCTCAAGCGTTTTTTTCTTCAGAAATATTTCTGGGCCCTTTTTGGCACCATTGTAGAGGAATTATAATAATAATTGTTGGGGTTTAACGACACACCAACTGCCAGGGTCATACCGCGTCGCCAACTCTCACCCTGTTGGAAGGGATTTTAGGGATCAGATCAACTTATTCAGAGGCTCCGCCGGGACTTGAACCCGGGACCGGTGGCTTAGAAGACAAGGGTGCTATCCACTAAGCCACATCATCCCCCCCATTGTAGAGGTAAATTTTGGTGCCACCCTCGCCCCTCCCCCATTCAGCGAAATCCTGGCTACGCCCCTGTGGAGGGAGAGGGCCCATCAAGCTGCAGAGGGCCCAGTCTGGAGCCTAGCCCCCAAGCCAAATCCTGGCTGCACCACTGCCTGTACACCAAGTTGGGGCGTATTCAGATGAGCAAAATTGAGTTATGACTAATGGGTGACGAAATTTTGACAATTTGACATGCCCCTGCTTTTTCACGTGTCACAAGCTCCGCCAACACCCCATTCATCCCTAACTTGTTCAGTCAGTAATTGAATTGATCAGGCAAAGACCATGTCTAAACCTAAAACATGGCAGACCCTAAAACATGACAAGGACCGCGCCAGTGTATATTGCGTCCTTTCAGATAATATAGCTTTCATCAGCGTGACTGTTGGACTGGGTGGGACCGGGCCGGGCCGTGTCGCTCATACGTAAACATTGTCATATTTAGGGTGACAGGACGGGTGCTGCGCGCTCGCTGGATAGCTGTTTAATGCCTTTTTTACTAGCAAAGGTCTTGAATGGTACTACGAGGGACCTCAGACAGCTAGAAAACCGAGGCGAAAGTTTCTGCATTCGGTACTTTTTTCTCCAGGACATGGGTGTGGATATTTTAAAATGATTGGGGATGCCCAAATTTGAATGCGTTAATAGCCCATGATATTAATTGTATCACCCTATCACTCTTTCTATAGGCTTGTTTAAAATGAAAACACGAAATTAAAAGAATTCCTTAACATCTCTTCGAAATTTCATCAGGAGTGTCCGGGCACCCACATGCCTACGCCAAAATATATGACAATTTAGCTCCGCTGAAATATTGGTCTGAAGTCACCTACGGAGCTCATTGTCCTTGCTCAGGATCTGAACCGGAATTCCGTGGTACAGAAAAAATATATGATCTCGAAATTATTGCTACCCATACTTTAATCGTGATATGTCGCACATGTTGAAAGTTTCCCTAGAGCTTCCCCAGCCCGTGTTAAAATTATACGTCCTACATGACAATAACACCAAAGTGTACAATCTCGCCCAAAAACCCTACAACCATGTCTGATGCCAAATATGTTTTTAATAAATATGTAATAATATGTTTTAAACAATATGTTTTTAATAAATATGTAATAAGAAAGCTGTGGTCTCATGTCGTTTGTCCACTTCCAAATTTGATTTAAACATGCTAAAGGAAGAGTCCATGTTTGCTGTCGCCATAAACATATTTGAAGATCTAGGGATCCCGCAAAGAAACATCCCACTGCTGAAACCAGAGCTTCGTAAACAGACGAGATATGTGGTTTGGTTCAGAGGCCTGTCAAAAGGCCTGATGCTATTTACATTCCAAAGGGCATTGGAACCCGCAAATGACTTTCTTTCTTGGGTCGTAAAAGGAGCCCGATGACAAAATGAGATGCTTGAACAACATTGATTCGTGTTTGGGAATCAAAGCAACTAAATACTGCCCGCTGCGCCGCGCTGAAAGCATTGATATTTGCTTGGTGAATAAAGCAGGCAGTCGATGATTAGTTTGATGGAAGAGTCGAATGATGCTCTTGTTAGATGCAAGAATTCACGCAAATACGGCTTAGAGTTTTACACTATGCTAACTTGCTTGATCCATCACTGACCTGTCCCGGGGCAGTCTCGGTCATTTTACTCATGGGGAGGGGGAGGGTGCAAGCTGAGAGTGCACAGCGGGATCTTTCTGACTTTGGGTGCAGCACTGAAGTCATATTTGCTGCCATTGAAGCCGGGTCAAAAAAAGCAAAGGAAAGTCGCGTAGCCAGGAGTTTTTCAAATTGACTTATTATTTTCATTAGGAACCTATTTTGGTTGCAAAAAACTACCTAGTCAGGGAGGACATGATAAGTTCCCTATAGAAAACACCGATCAACGGGTCGCCGTATAATCCTCTTGGCTATGCTTTCTGTTTTGTTAGGAAACAATATACCCAGTGGCGGATCCAGGGGGGATTAGGGGCGCAACATTGGCGTAGCCACGTTGTCTTAACTTGTAGGGACGCGGTCAGCCTCCTGCTTAGGTACCTACCCGACGGAACATTTTAAGAGGGGCCAAATGTTATGGCGAGCCAGCCACCTATCTATATTCTTACACGAATTTAGATCAGTTTGTTTTTTAAACCTATTATGCATTGGAATTTGTAAGATTTATCTTTATTAGTTGCTAAGATGTTCCTAGGCCTCTCCCCTCGAATCCGGAAATGTAAAAAACACCGAAGATTATATATTCGGGCACAGCCCTTCATCAGAATCGTGGAGTAAATATCAATAATTCTCAGTCCTAGTATAGCCAGACCTCGAATTGAGCTTCACACAAAAATGCCTTTTAGAATGAATCGTTAAAAATAAGATTGGATGTCGTGACAACAAGGATATTGTGATGATAATGTTATAAAAAAATTAACCGGCAATCGCTCATAGTATAATGAAATTGAAAATGCCAAATAGTATATTGATATTTCGACGGCGTGTCTTCTTCAGGAGCAAGTTTTGATAAGTTCAAAACTTGCTCAAATTCAAAACTTGCTCCTGAAGAAGACACGCCGTCGAAATATCAATATACTATTTGGCATTTTCAATTTCATTATACTATGAGCGATTGCCGGTTAATTTTTTATAACATTATCATCATGACTTTCACGCTCATTACAACACTTCAAACTCTTAAAACAACGATATTGGTACCTCTAACCTAAAAGCAATGCCGACAATACAAGAAACCTAGACCAGCATTTGTGACAGACTTTTCTATTATTTCAGCCAAACACTAGCTTTTGATTAACAATGAAAAACTCGCTGAAGTACCTTAATCGGGTATTTGAATACTTCTGTTCTTATTATTTACTTTTTGCCGTCGACTGCAGCTAAAATGCTAACCAAAAATTACCTATTTAGCACTAGTAGACGTGATACTAGATCGGTGTAAAGACTGCATACTTTCCCCTTTAACATGATGCTATATTTTTACAATAAAAGCCTCCCTCGAATTATTTAGTTAAGATTGTACCTAGTGGTCAAGGTAAACTTTTTTGTAATTGATAAACCCATTTTCCACAGCCTGCTCCTCTGGCCCAACGTAAAGCGTCGAAGGACTATACGTGTGGCTGCAAAAAAACATTATCAATTTTATACTCTACTTATTCAACAACCCTTGCCCATAGTATTTACCTCTTAAACAAATGCAACTTATATAGTTAGTGATGTGATCAATCATTGGTAAATACTTTTCCTCAGCCTGTACCTCTAGCCCAACGTTAAGTGTCGAAAGGGTATACGTCTAGCTGCAGAAAAGTATTATCAATAATTAGTTGCATATTTCAAAAATCCCAACCCCAGTACGTACCCCTAAAATCAAACCATCTCTTTGAGCTAGTTAATCTGATCAATCATTAAAAAACCCTTTTTCCCAGCCTGTACCTCTGGCCCAACGTTAAGCGATGAATGAGTATACATCTGGTTGCAGAAAAGCACTATCAAAGATAAATTACCTAAAAAAATCTGAGCCTTACCTGTGACCTAAGTCCATCACTTCTGACTAGTTAAACTAATTCAACCATCATAGCCCTTTTTTCCAGACTGTATATCGGGCCCAAAGTTAAACGTCAAAAGCATATACGTCTAGCATCAATAACACTATCAATAATGTAAGGAAGTCCTACTCCAGAACACATATACTTGCGCTGATCCCTCCCTTACCTCTTAAGACACTGCTGTTAAGTGATAGCCTATCCTAGACCCGCATAATAGGCCAGGACGTTCCTTGTACGTTAAGGCTGGGATGACGATCCTGAATGATTATGGATTCGGCTATCTTTCTATCTGGATGATCACGTGCCCGATGAACTACTTTTAGCTCAAGTGGTTCTGATATAGCCTAAGTGTCCTGTGCTGCATGCTTCTCGAGGTGTGTTCTCCTAGAGGTGTGTTCCTAGTTGTATTTTTCGCGTCCCGCAAATGTTCGTTAAATCGCAATCGGACGGGCCTCATCGACTCCCCTACGTATTGAGCCCTGTTTGGATCCTGGTTACACAGTCTACAGTCTATTTGATACACTAATTTTTTCTGTGTGCAGTCGCCGCCTTTAAAACCTGACTTGCATAAATGACACCTCTGACCCCCAGGACATTTTGGCTTAGAAATGGCCGACCAACCAATGACGACTTAAGTTTCTTGTTATTCTTCCAGGCTATATGTACTTTCAGGTTAGATTTCTTTACGACCTTTTTTATTTTACAGAGTAGCTGCTCGTCTACGTACGGCAAAGTCAAGAACCCATCATAAGAATCTGAGCCTTCTTTCTTTTTCTTGCACCTTCCGTTACCTGTCCTAGCTAGTCTAACCTCCCCCAACAAACGCCTGAGAAGCCCTGTATGATACCCATTTTTTAGAAGCAGATTCCAAATCTTATCTACGCTTTTTCTCTCTTTCTCTGCGCCCGATGAGTTATCCATAGCCCTGTGGAACATGTTTCGGATAATATTGTGTTTCGTAGACGTGGGATGGGCAGATGTACTATGGAGGATGATTCCCGAGTTGGTTGGTTTGATGTAGAGCTCTGTCTCTATCTTAGTGTTTTGGCCGTGTGTTTCTGCTGTGACTAATGTATCCAAAAAGGGCACCCCACTCCCACTACCCGTGTGCTCCATGGTAAATTTTAGGTGTGGATGTCTACTGTTCATGTAGCTAAGGAAGTCATCCAAAGCTTCCTGCCCATGCGAGAAGATACCTGCATAATCGTCAATACTTACCAAGAACTCTGGTTTGACAGGACATGTAGCTAACGTATTGGTTTCAAACAGACATGTAGCTAACGTATTGGTTTCAAACATATCTAAGAACAGAATGGCCAAGGCAGGTGCACATGGATTCCCCATAGCTAACCCTAATTTTTGTCGGTAGTACTGATCCCCAAATGAGAAAACATTGTCACTCAGACACTGGTCGAGAAGTTTAGAAATGTCGTCTTTGGTCAGGCCAAAAGTATCAATATTCTGTGAATGATTGTGAATGATTGTCTAGCCCGAATATATAATCTTTAGTGTTTTTTACATTTCCGGATTCGAGGGGAGAGGCCAGGGAACATCTTAGCAACTCATCATCATGCCCCTCGCCGCAGCACTTCAAAACTTATCAACGTTTATCTTTATTATATGAATTATTGAAGAGTTAGCCTGCCGAGGCAGATTAAGTCTTACAATTGTTTAAGAGAAAATAGAGTAAGTGGTTCTTGAAACTTCAAACGAAATCTTATCACCATATATTTCACTGTGCAGTGATTAGGGAAGTGTTTCAGTATTAGTATGCCTTCAACTTGCTGTGGCTGTTCGTTTCAGAAATTTCTAAGAGCTGTTTATGGTCGTATTGATTAAACCCACTGTGTTTAAATCCGGATGCTGAGTCGATGAATTAAATTATTGTTGCATCCTTAGTTAGCTATTAGGGGTGCGCCATCCAGTGTGGTCATAAAGCGCCCATATAGCACCCACGTTGCATCCTTGCTATAACTACAGCGAAATGAGCGCTAAAAGCCATGACTAGATTTTATTTAGCCCTCATGCGTTTTGGCAACGCTGTACCTGGGAAGTTTTTCGATGCTCCTGATACAGTTTAGCATTTCCCTTTATACTGTTGCTCATACATTCGTTATTCTGTGTCACTCACATTATTGCTTGGTTGTGCAGACAAAGTAGCGGTTCATGACTGACGAAGCTCCCTTACCTACATGGAATGTCACCTTAAAAACAGAGTAATAAAAAGAGAAAAGGTCTCACAGTATCAACAATATCAGTCGCTCTGAGACCTGAGACGACAACTTCCCAAGGGGAAGGCTGCGCCTACAGCACCTCTGCACTGGAGCGACATGGGTGATTACACCTTTCCGAACACGGCTTGGCGCTGGACATTCAGTGACACAAACTCCCAAGCAGCCAGGGGTGCAACTAGACCCGGAAGCATCGCCGCTGAATTTTTGTTGGAGGAGACGGACCGGTCTGGCGATGACGAGTGGGCAGGGGGAGGAGAAGCCAATTTTCAGGACAGGGAAAAGCAAAATAACCTGGGCTGAGACCTAAAATCTCGGGCATGTTTCCCTTGATTTGTGAGGGGTTACGCGTCCTACTTTCAACGTCCATGTTGACCCCTGACCCTCCCACAACGTAGCTTTATTATTGGACGGACCCACTGCCTCGCTTATATACTGCCTCGCTTATATATGCCTCGTTTATAAATATCACTGCCTCGCATTTTAGGCGGACCCCCATGTCTTGAAGCTACTTTTCGGCGAACCTTTCCCACCAAAGGCATCCCGCTCCCTTGCTCTGGTGTTGTCGATGTTAAGCGGGGACAAATATTACAAAAGTTTTCGGTAAAATATGCTTATGTAAAAATATGTAGAGTGCGGTGATTACTTTATAGCTCAGACGTTATAAGTAGTATGCTCACTGAGAAGCAATTCAGGACAGTGGTTGGGGCTCACAATTGCATAACGCATTCACAAATGCTAGTACGTAGGAGCATGCAGTTTACGCCAACATATTCAGCACATTCCATCGAAACCATGCCACTCCAAAAATCCCCAATAGCCTGACGGTGCCACAGAAAGTTTTTAAGGGGTTTTCTAGTCTGCAATTCCTAGCCACTGGCGTCCTAAAGGAGAATTCATGGGTAATGGCTTCCCGCCACTTTCCTAATCCTATGAACCTCCACCTTCTCTGAGCAACCACAACATAACTTAACAGCAAAAAATAAAAACGTAAAAAAGGCAGGAGGGAAAAGTCTACCCTGTGTCATTGCACGTCACCTTTGTCCAGCCCCTCCCCCGTGACCACGTTGCGGCACGTTACCCTTCAGCCGACACCCGTTCCGCTCGGAGGGTGACGTAATTTATGAACAGCCCCCAAAGTTATACTTACTGTCGTTGTTCGGTAATATTTGTTTATAAATATGTGCCATGGACCCACTACTTGTCTTTTCATTGTCATTCTGCAAACAACAACATGAGAGGATATATGGTAGCGCTTTGAAACTGGGTCGGTCACCAATGACAGGATTGGTACACGGTACATATGTTACAGTGTATCCGCGAAATCCGGGAATCCGTGGATTTCCTAGTGAGTCAGCGAATCTCCTAGTGATTCCGCGGATTCCCAAGAACGCTCGTAAATCCGTGGAATTCCGGCTGTTTGTTTAGTGAGTCCGCGGAACACCTGAAACAAAGCCGGGTGTCCGCGGATTCACTAGGGAGTTCGCGAAATACCTGAAACAGTGCCGCTAATCCGCAAAGTTTTATGAAATAGCCGTTTATCTAAGCAAAGCGGGGGAAACTCGTGTAGCCTCGTCACTATAGGCGCAGGAAGCGTGTGGGCGGCAGGGATATTGTTCTTTGAGTGATTATTTCCAATGGGTTGTCGGGCAGGGGTCATATACGCGCAATAAAGTTAGAAGAGTTAAAAGAGTTCTCTTTTCAGTTTCGGGAGGGGGACTAAGGCCGTTACAGCTGGTGGGGCCAGCCGTCATTTGCCCATCACTTGCTTTGTTGTCAAGTCCATAATCGTCTCAAAGTTGGGGAGGCACTGTCCTCAGTCCAAAATTTTGGGGCCGCCGCCACCTGCCCCTAGTTCCTGCGCCTATGACAGGGACAGATGCAGCCGAGTGGGTTTGCAGTTGGAAGGTAAACACGCGGCGATAAACCGTCGGGTCAATATCAGGGCTAATTTCTTGGATAAATGTTAACATCAACTCAACCTAAACGATTCTTTTTTGAAGAGAACCTTCCAAATAAAAAAAAAACATCAAAGCAGCGCCTTGCAAACGATAACATGCGTTTAACATGTTTTTTATTGTTTATTTGCGTTTGAATTTTATTGGAAATTCCCTCCCTCCGTTTTCGATCGGTGGTGACGCTTTTGCGACAGGCAGACATGCCCGGGAGGTCGGGTCATGCTGCCCGCTCAGTCCCAGCCGATCCCATGTCCCGTGCTGTAGGGTGTGCTGCGTTGTCTGAAGATGTCAGCTGTTTTCAATGAGAGAGTGCAACAGTGGCTTTTGGAATAAAAAGAAGCCTGTGCCACGTTGTATCTCCCAGCTTATTGCCAGAAAGATAAAATATTCCAAAAGCTCTGTTTATTAAGTACAGGTTTGGTCTGGTTTAAAATGAGTCAGCACCCACCATATTAACCCTCACCCCGGTGGGGGTGTTTGAACACCCCCTGGGTTTTTCCGGTAGCACGAAAAAACGGCGGCGTGAAGAGCCACTGTACGTGGCACACCTTACCCTTGATCAATTTCGCAACAAGATGGCATACATAAGAAATGGGTGATTCTATCGGGTTGAAACTTATACCACATAATGATTCTACTGAGTGCTACAAAAATGTTCAGAGATTTTTCATATTGATGGCATAATGCCAAGTACGGATCATGACCTCTCCACTGGAAATACATGGAAATAACAGAAATTGGGTTGCATTTGTGTAGATAAAGCTGTGAACACCTTCATATTCTCGAAATCGTAGTATCATGGGCCCCTTTCCAGGTTCATGTTGCAATTATTGACCTGTGACCTCTGAGAGGTCATCTGGGGCTACTTAAGCAGGTTTTCAGACTTAGGTTAATATTTTTGCATGAAATGATGATACAGCTTTTATTTTGATACCATTGCGTTTGGATTTCTATTGCAATTCGATTGATATGCATATTGACTATGCTAGGTTAAAGTGACCTTCATCTGACCTGAGTTCAGGTCATTTTTGTTTTCACCTAGTATGCTCATATCATAATCATTGGATTTACTGTGATGAGAGGATGCAAATGGTGCCTAAAAAATTATTCTAACTCAAATTTGTCAGAAGCTAGAGCCCAAAAATTTCACTCAAAATGCAACCTTCTTTGGCCTGTAATGACCTTAATATTGAACTGAGCCTAAAAGTGACTAATATATTTTCTTCATGAATATGTATGAGCTATCCACCAGCATTCGCATTTTTTCGCTATCCCACATAGGAGCCGATTTCGAAGGGGGGTGTTCAAAGATCCCAGCCGAGATGGCACGGAGGCCCACCGGGGCGCGGGTTATATATCAGACTTATTGCCTGGCACTTAACACCGAGGGAGGAAACAATTAGCAGCTAAGGTCAGGGACAGGGGACAGGGAGGGGCAGCTGCCCCCTAACACTTTTGGGACGAACTATACATGTTATGTATTGGGGGTAAATTGCTCTGGTTGAAAGCAGCAACGAAAAAAATATAGTTGCTACTGTTTTATATTTGCACCTGTCACCGTACGCTTCCATTGGTCTACATTTTCCTTGTCGATCTGGCCTGGCCCCCAACTTAAACTTAGTTCTTATGGCCCCGGCCATAAGCGCAGGAGGCGGGGGCAGGGGGGCGGCCACCTCCTTAGCTTTTAAACTGTGGGGGAGGTGGTCAGCGCCTCCTAGCCTTCAGCCGATTCCGTACCTTTACCGTTAACACGCGCCCCGCTGGGGGAGGCGAAATTCGCCCCCCTCCTGGTTTTCCCCAGATAACGCAAAAACAAAGAGACGCAGAACAACGAAATTTACAGCACCTTATCCCTGATTAATTTTACACATCTGACCAAATTTTTTATTTAAGGTCATGTTAGGTCAAGGAGCTATTCAAGGTCAAGTGACCCGACCTCAAAACCTAAGATTACGATATTGAAGCGGCGCCTAAGGAGCATCAGCCAGCCGATCATTATGAAACTTTCACAACATGATGAGGTCATTAAGGCCTACAAATGGAATTTTGATATTGCTGACCTAAGGTGGGGTCAATTTTTTTGGTCGCCCCATTATAAGTCTAGGTGAAAAATTGAAATGGCTCGTTTTCAGTGACTACTGGATACATCAACCTGAAAATCCTCAAACCGTGTATTCCTACCACGATCTTGACCATAAAGTTGAGTTTTTGACCATCTGACCTCTCAAAGGTCATGTCAGGTCACAGGAGTATACAGTGATTGTTTTGCCAATAATTTCTCACTGAATTGAGATAAAGCTCCTATTTTGCTTGCATTGTGCTTATATTGTCGCGGGGAGTCGATTGATATGCAGTATAACCACACCAGGTCACCCTGTGACCTTGACCTAGCTCGATGTCAGGCCATCTTCACAATTTGACCTAGCAAGGTCATATTATGCACCATTCGATTTGCCACGATGAGAGGCATCCCATGATGCAAAGATGTTTTCTTTAGCTCCACTGAGTAAATATCTAGAGGGGAAACGTATCCTGCTCTGTTGTAAGCCTATAGAACATTCTTTGACCTATGCTGACCTGAATATTGACCTGACATAAAAATACTTCGTTAATTTCTCTTCGTCTCTTTAAGAGCTTTCGAGCGCCGTCCGTAATTTTTATTTAGCTTTCCTGGGTTATGAGATAGGGGGGGCGAAATTCGTCCCCCAGCGGGGCGCGTCATGCCAGACGAGGTTCGTGTTAACAAACCAAATAATATGTCTTAAATTTAAGCCCACCAGCAGTGACCGCTTTTGCCCCCTCAACTTGAAAAATATTCCTCCACCTATGTCCCTGGCTAGGGCACCATGGTTCACTTGTCTGGTATGAAAAGGTATATAGGCGGATCCAGGGAATGGACGGGAGCAGGTGCCCCTCTGATCGACCCTCCGTACCACCCAAAAATGGTATCGGTGCCCCTCTGAACGGGTCGATGCAGCACCCTGAAACGTCGCTTCCCGCACCCCCTCCTCCCCCAGGATCCAAAAAATCGGCACCCCGTGATAAGATTTCGCGTTCATCTGATACGTTTTGCCGGCAGAAACTGACGCCCGTCTCGGTCCGAATGCCTCTCCGCAATGTGTCCACCCCCGATGGGCGATTCTGAGCCCGCCTATGGAAGGTAACATAATATACTACATAAATTATTTCAATGAAACTGATAGAAGCTACGCGATCCACTCGTTGGGGACAGTGGCTATATTAGTATTGTTTTTACGTTCGCCGTTATCATGCACATGAAAGCCATGAAAAACCACACTAGACCACACTCTTACACTTCACGAAATCTAAACATTGTTTTGCTCTGAAGAAAAATTACATTCATCTTGCATTGACAACCATAACCAGCTACACCCACATCTGAAGCAACCAAAAATGTCATAGAGTTATTCGAAAGAGGCCGGTTAATAATGATTCATCTATTTTTCTGCAGATACACGGCCTATTTCCAGGAATTTCGCGGACACCCGGTTCTCGTTTCAGTGATTCCACGGATCCCCTAGTGAATCCGCGAACACCCGGGTCTTGTTTCAGGGATTCCGCAGACTCCCTGGACAAACGGCCGGAATTCCACGGATTTCCGAGAGTTGTTGTTAGGAATCACTAGGAATCACTAGGAGATTCGCGGACTCCCTAGGAAATCCGCCGATCCCCGGATTTCGCGGATACACTGTAACACATACATATTGAGGCCTATTAATAAATCATACAGGTCATAAATACATTTTGTTGGTATGCTTACGGTAGCAGCACGTCTGAAAAGGGGGCCAGGCTCCCCCAATTTTTGGCAAAATGAATTGTTTCAGCCAAAACGGAAAGCGACCGGACATTTTATAACCACCCATTTGCGGAGGGGGCTGGGTATTCGCGCCTCCCCGCCACTACCTCGGACAGCCTCCAGCTATGAATCTACGACAGGTACCTTCTCCGAAATTTCAGGGATGGGTCTTGAGCCCCGCTGTCTCCCCTCCCCCTTTGTGTATGCCACTTCATTCACCAGCACGATAAGAAAGAACTCTGCGTGTTGAAGGGTTTACGGAAGTGCGAGACATGCAATACTAAAAAATATAAGTTGTCTTGCATTCTTTGGTATAAGCGTTGGATGGCCCATGTGAGTGTTTTGGCCCCCACAAGCAGTGGCGATGTCAGTGGGTGGGCTTTTGGGCTCGGAGCCCAGCCACGGACCTATGAACATGGGTGGCTTGACATGCCATTTAGCCCCACAAAAGATATGTTCCTAAAATAGAAAAAAGAAAAAGAAAAAGGTTCAGAGAAAGGAAATAAGTTCAACGCAATGTTCCGAGAGCACTGCGAAACTATATCGCCGCAATCGGCCTTCTGTGTTCTGCGTATGAAGCCCTGTGTCGATAGGCAGTTACCTATTCATTGTCGGCGGAACAAGGGGGGAGGGGGCACCTGGGCACGGCACCAACCCCCTCCTCTTGAATGAGGAATTTTAACATGAACCCTCTGGCGTGGACTGGAAAGAAATGAGTTAAAAAGTCCATGCTCCCATTAAATCCAGACGTTCCGCCGCTCCTATTCTCATCAGTAAGCCCTCGCCTCCTATAGTTCTCTTGGTTCCGATTTCCCTTCCTTATGCACAGCCGCCTATCTGTTTTCAGTATCATCATTACGATGAAATGAAATGGGAAGTTCAAGTAAAAGTGCGGCTGTTCGGACTGTCAACACCAACCACTCCTGATTCACAGCTGATCAAGCGTTAACAATCTGACGTTGTCATGGCGACCAATCCTCTCCACGGAAATCAACCAGCAACTGGAGCATTTTTCCTGTCTTGCCGGAATCGGCACTGGTGAAAGAATGTGAGGTGCTTCATATCACTCCCAACGTTTTTGGGTACAGGAATGACGCGACAGATTTAGGAAATTTGGAGAAAGTGAAATCAACGGTTGTAAAATCGATTATTTTTAAATATCATTGGTGCCAATGATGCTAACCGGATTTGCATACGCAAGAAGTAGGCAGTGCCATAGGGATATGTATTGGAAAACCAACATATTGCTGTCGTCATATCTTTCCCGGTCCAAACTTGTAGGGACATTCCCTACAAGTTTTCGGGGGGTCTCCAACCTTGTAGGGACACTATCCTTAGTGTCCCTATTGGTGGCTACGCCCATGGGGCTCAAGTCCCCCGCCCCCCAGAAATGTTCGAACCCCTATAGTTAATACATAAGCGAGGGGCTGTGCGAGGTACTGGCGGGTGAGGCTCGAGCTCCCTAGCCCCCCCCAAATACATTCCTGGATCCGCCACTGAATACACCCACAAGACACCCGAACAGCAGACATTGGAATTTGGTATGGGGAAAAGGCAGAACTGAGTAAACAATGTGTTCGCCCCGTCCGGACGGGTTCCGCATGGTCCATGGGGGGTCAGGGCGCGACTCAGGCCTATAACATAACCGACGGCCAACTCCCAGCGGCGGCGGTGAGCCCGAGCGCGAGCCGGACCTCTCTCGGCACCCTCCGCAGCTAACCAGCACACTACCTAGGTATCCGTCTTCTTGGGAAACGAATATCCAGAATATCCGGAATATCCGGAAAGTGCCCAGGTGTCACCAACGGCCAACGGCCTTTGAAACCAAACTTGTCTGACCAGAAATGTTAATATTTGACACATAAGTGTCGCCACTGGCACAAAAGTGGGGGAGCCAGCCAAACTTCAACCTGATGCTGACAAAAAAAACTTTCAACATCAGGACCAAAAACTGTTCGAATTTGGGCTCCTCATCGCCTTCCGCAGCGGCTGGATATAAGAATTTCCAGTTTCCTCTCATTTTGACTGAGATCAGGAAATTTCTGGCCAAAAAATTGGGGGGGGCAGGCCCCCCTGGCCCCACCCTTTTCCGACGCGTATGATTTGACACCAAAAGGGGGTTATTTTCCAGACCCCCAAGTTCTCCTATATCTTGAAGAAACTATTGACAGTCTGGGCATCAACTCCTCACGCTGATATTGCATATTTCGTCACTGACTTGATCCATTTTTGTCACTATCATTGTTGGCAGGCAAGTGGACTGATTTCCGATCTTTGAGAATATCCTTAACATATCTTCCTAACGCGATAATACCGGCAAATCATATTCGAGCCATGGTTCTGTGCATGCTCACGCAAGGAGACCCCGGTCTGCGGCCAGGGCTAGCGCCCCATCGGCGCAGGAGAGTCACATGACAATGTGTTGAAAACAAACCGTACTTCCTTCTAAAAGTATCTCTTCGTAAGCCTGTAGGTCAGTGTTATCATTCAGTGCTTTGAAGGAACTGATAAAATGTTAGCGGTCGCCCCAGATCCAAACCGTCCGACCCTGATCACGAGACAGACCCTAGTGAAAAAATCCCATGGGATGCTGAAGAAATCCCAGTGCGACACATGGGATTTGCCTGTCCCACTGGGATTGTCCCCTGGGACTTCCATGGTATTTTCGCTCAACAGGTGGGATTCACCTGTCCCACTGGGACTGTCCCCTGGGACATTCCATGGGATTTTCGCTCAACAAGTGGGACTGCCTGTCCCCTGGGATTCACCTGTCCCAACGGGACTGTCACAATACACTGTTGTTCAACGTGGATTTCCGAGTGCTGGGACGTCATAACGAGATTCTCTTGAAATGAATGATAGAAACAAGTGATTCAGCGATGCTGCTGCTCTTGAAGAAATACCATAAGGATTTGTCTGATGGTCTGACGGTTTCTCATGGAAATTGCTGGTGGTATGGTGGTTTCTTATGGTTTCTGGTGGTCTGCCTGGTGGTTTCTGGGTTCCTGATGGTCTGGTGGTCAATGCCTAATGGTCTGGTAGTCACCCTGGTGGCCCCCTCTATCCGATCTTGTTTGTGAAAAACTTAATGTTATCCTTAAAACAAATATTAACATATGATTCCAAATGCTTGATTTTCAAAGAAGAAACAAAGAAGCGAATGGCTATGTGAGCAGGAAAGAGAGTTCGCAGATACGCTCCACTACGCAACCTTTCCACCTCTCGCGCCGCGGCTCGGGGGCGCGCTGCCGGCGCCGCGTCTCCCCTCCGCGCCCGACCGCGCCTCGGGCGGTTGTGCGGGGACGGCTGTCTTTTGTATGGCCGCATTCCGTTCGGGTTGGCGGGGCAGTCAGTCGCAGAAGGAAACTGGTCGAGGTGGAGTGGTCACACTGTGGTGAGGAGTCCGTAAGGTTTGAGGATATGCACCAGCGGGTGCATTGCTAAAAATAAGCCCAGACCAAACTGCGTTTGCTGACAATGTAAGGGGTTCCGTTTTACGCATTGTGCCCCACTTTTCTATATTTTCAGCGTTTTTTGTTGTAGGTATTTTTCAGTTCTGATTCGCTTTGTATTAACGGTGAGTTAATGGGTTGACAACTGGTGGAATGTCTCATCAATAATCGGCCCAGCTAATAACTGACTGTTCCTCAGATTTCGTCCAGAAAAAAGTGAAATGGCTGAGAACGAGATCAAGCTTGTGCTGCGGAAGAAAATCCACGATGAACACAAGTTGTTGAAGCTGAGTGTTTTGAAAGTTCTAGAAGTGTGAACTGTGTCGCAGCGGGACCCACTGAGTCTGTAAAGCGGTTTAAATGTAGTGCACTCTGCTTTTCCTCTTCGGAATGCCATGGGACTTCAATCTATGAAAATCCCATAGGGATGTGCAAGGAAATCCCACTGGGACATGAAGTGGAATTCCAATGGGACAAACAGGAGATCCCACTGGGACAAACAAAGAATCCCAATGGGACAAGCACGGGATCCCCCTGGAAAATGCAGGGGAATCCCACTGGGATAAGCAGGGGAATCCCACTGGGATAGGCATAGGAATCCCACTGGGATAAGCAGAGGAATCCCACTGGGATAGGCATAGGAATCCCACTGGGATAAGCATGGGAATCCCACTGGGATAGGCATGGAATCCCAATGGGATAATCATGGGAATCCCATGCAAATCCCTGTTTCACTTTCGTACTGGGACTGTCCCATGCCATTGACATGGGATAGTTCCATGGGATTTTTCACTAGGGGTGTCTCTAACCATTATACCACCCCTCCGGCCTGCACCTCCTCCCACTAGCCCTACACCTGTGACCCGTCTGGAGGTCACTGACTGGGCGGCTGGTCGGTAAAACTCAGCCAACGATGCCGTGACCCCGGCATCACAGAAACAGCATAAAATTGTACTTAAAAGACGAACCAAACATTATATCGGTCTGGATTAACTTGGGTCGGTGGCCGACAACCCTAAGCTAGCTTTATGCCACGTTTCATCCACTTCCATTTATTTTAAGTGCTTGGAAGCATGGTGAGAAGCAAACATGTTCCGAGAGATTCGGCACCTTGAAATACATCTTCGCACGAATTGCTCGAAAGCCGTTCAGATATAAGTGGGTAGTGCCAATGCACTTGGTAAAACCAAGTGAATTGACTGCAATTAACTTTTCTATTCAGCCATGTCAATTCTTACCTTATCAGTGACATGTGTTTGGAATCGATAAGCTATAAGTAAAGTTTTTTGTCTAAAATGGTTTTGATACCTACAAAACAAAGAATTCAAATATGCAAACTTTGATCTCCAAGTATCATCAGGGGAAGCAATGTGATTACCTGAAACGAAAAGTCAAATCCGTCAATTAGATCGCGGGATATCAAGATTTGAATGGAATGAGCAAAACTGCAGTTCTCCGGCAGAACAGCAAAAAAATAGTCCACAAATTCACGTTTTGCCCCGAAAACTATGCCTAAGCACAAGAAAATTGACCAAGCAACCCCCAGGTTTAAGCGAACTGAAGTGTGCCTTCAGACATTTCGAGCTTATAAGTTGGCTGTCAATTTTCAGTAGATTTTTCTTGCATCAGATTTTTCATCGTTTTTGCAGAATAAATACTGTCGGACCAGCTCGAATTTTTCTGAGGTGGCCCCGGTTGCCTTTTAAAAAGGAGAAAAACTTGAAGGTCATAGCTTAAGAAGTAAAAATTATAAAAATACAGAAGAGAAAAGGTATGTTCTAAATTTCTAAAACAAACTATATTGCATATAGATTGGGGGTTTAGTTTGGGTGCCTAGGAGGGCTATCACCCTACAAAATTTCAGAGCTCTGGCATCAATTGGCAGACCCGCCAAGCGGCCAGAATAGAGCCTCTTGAGAAATTTAAATCTGCTTCGATGCATGGATTTCGTCACGCGGCTCAGCCAGATCGATTTCTGGGCGTTTCTGCCCGCAGCAGCCGACCGGGTTACAAGCGCGTCAGCAAGACCTTTGATCTAAACAGTCAACGGTAAAATCCCCTTCCAGAGAGGCCTTATCCATCCAGCAGCGGCGCAGTCGGTGTTAGCCGCTCTCCACTGCAGGGACGCCCCTCTGTCCGTATCGCCACTCAACATCGCACACAGTCGCCAAGCGCCCACTCATCCCAAACAGTGACCTGCTCCCTGGCCTTGGCCACCAAATACTTGGCAATAGCTCAGCCGACAAGTCAGGTTTTGAACGGGGTCTTGTTCTTTCATCACACGGCGGCCATATATATCGGAGGCAGGATGATAAGGCTATAATTTTGTTTCTGTTAACACGCGCAGAGGAAACTGGCGTCAACGCGCTGTGGAGGGGGTTCTAAAATGCCCCCCCCCAGATCTCGGAAACCAAGAGGGTTAGAAAAACGCCCATTCGGGGGTATTTGGGGGCAATGGTGATCTACCTTATGGCAAAGTGTCATTGATCTAGGTAAATCAATATCTTCAAGGTCAAACGAGACCGTAAAGGTGGAATCTAGGCCGTTCTGGAGACCTATTGGGAAATATTGTGATTTTGTGGATGGAAAGAAGCCAGGAATATACCAAAAGCAGACTAAGTTCATAGAGGGAAGGTCCCACACAATGTTCTCTGAAATTTTGAGGCCAAGGTCATTCGAGGTCGCTGACCTACGAAGTAACAGCGTGGCATGTTCCCAATAATGTGCAATTTGACTGGCATTATAGCAACCTTGGGGTGGAAAATGAAGGATTGAACTTAAAAGACCTTTGAACTTGATCTGTTGCCTTTACCTTGACTAGCCTAAGCTATGAAGTTATAGCATAACATATGTCATACTAAATTATTACATCTGACCGGAAATCTGGGGTCAATAACCTTGACTTATTACCTTTGACCTTGACCTTGATGTGGGTTTACCTTGACATATAACATGACTGTATGACGTTATGACGTCACGCAGGCGAACTGGTTCGCCTGCGTGATTGCGATGGTCTCAAAATATAAATTTGACTTCGAAAGCCTAGAAGTTAAATTATCGACCGATTTTCACAATTTCCTCACCAATCAACGCGCTCATGAATTTTCTCAAATGTGGCGAAGGAGCATTTTCTGGCGGCCAACGCTTCACCAGACACTTGAAAATAGGCGGGCGGCCACTTTAGGACCTCCTCCACTGCGTGCGTTAACACGCTTTCATTTCGGATGTATTACACATGACAGGACTGGTGCTAGTAAAAACTTTTTTATTGGACGAACTGAAGGCGAATTCAACGATAAAGACTTAACGACAAATTTCTGTAATTATTCTATCGGATGCCTTCCGCAAGAATAAAAACGGACGGTTAGGTGATTAGATATGGCTCACAATAATTCTTAGCGTATGTTAAAGACCACACCTGACCGAATGGCTGTAGCCTCGAAACGTTATTGATCAATAGCACGTGTTATTGAACCCACGGAAGTAGTCATTAGATGCTAGAACTTTATCCCGTTGCTTCAGAACAGAAAAACCAGCCAATATTCCTTTCCTTCATAAATCAGCAATACCGCTTCTTTTTGGCCGAGAAACTTTTAGCACGTGCACTATGAGTATTGGATTCTTGTGCATCCGATAACCGGCCGTCGTTCGGAAAAGTGTCCAGGAGTACATCCAAAGAGGGGATTGGTGTCCAGGAGTACATCCAAAGAGGGGATTGGTGTCCAGGAGTACATCCAAAGAGGGAATGGGTGTCCAGGAGAACATCCAAAGAGGGGATTGGTGTCCAGGAGTACATCCAAAGAGGGGATTGGTGTCCAGGAGTACATCCAAAGAGGGGATTTCAATTACTAATTTACCAGGAATAATGCACAATATGGGGTGCGGCGTGCGAATCTTTGACAAAACTTAAACTACCAATAAAAATGTACGACCAAAATGATGAATTTCATCCCAACTTTACGCCTAACAATAAAATTGCGCACCAACGTTCATACAAATTTCACAACGCTACTATATAGGAATAAACAAGTCGATGACTACATCACGGCAAAATCAAACCAACATGAAGGAGGAATAGAAAGTGCTACCAAAAACTTCTGTCTCATCAGTATTCGGGTACTTAGGCCTTCAGATCCTCTAAATGGCACTGAACTGGGGCACTCCAAAATGTCAACAAAATCAAAATATGACAAACCAAGCATTTTCACAACTCGAAAAAATTTAAGAGACTAGGTATATTGTCATATCAAAAACTGGGTGCAAGGATCCCTAGTAAATTAAAGTTCAATAGGCGGCTAAAAGTCCGGAACCGGAATAGGTATAGCTAGAATATCATTAGTAGGATAATGACAATAATAATTGTTGGGGTTTAACGACGCACCAACTGCTGAGGTAATATAGCGTCGCAGGGTGAATGGAAAGATTGAACCCAAATACTGCCTATGAGTGGGCTCGAACCCACGACAGCCTGCACATACAGACCCCGTTCCATCTGTCAGCACAGTTTTGTCAGCACCAATCAGTGGGCCGCGTTGCGCCTACGTCACAGGACTGTAGCCTCTCCCCAGGAACTAGTCCTAGAGGTTTTACGGGCTGACGGCCTGCTGTAGTGCTGCTGGGAAAACAGTAACAGCTCGACAGTGGCAGCCTACTATTTTTTATGGTAAATGTTTCAGTTTCGTTTGCTGGAAACAAACTAGAGGCGGTTGTGGCGCGGATGTTTCTTTTCTGGAGGAGAGGGAAGATGGCCTGCTGACAAAACTGTGCTGACAGATCGAACAGGCCCCCAGAATGGCATAATCCGGAGCCGAGTGCGCGCGCTGACCGACTGCGGCATCCAGGCCTCATCATGTATAGAAGCACATCAAATATTCACAACAGGCTTGCATTAGTTAGGTCATGGGTAACATGAAACCTGGTCTACTGTCGTCTTCGGTCCCAGTTATTTTTGCGGTATCCATAGCTCAAACTAATGCAGTTGAAAGTTTCTCCGATGACCATAACTGATAATCATATTTTCATTTCCTGACGAAACACATGCAAAGATCTCCTGAATGCCCAAAGGGGTACACTATGTCTTTGTGTTCTTGCAGCAGGGGCGTGGATTTGTAGCTCTTTGGGGGTGCATGAGCATCCCAAATGAAACGCGTAAGTGGTGTTAAAAACATCCTTTAACCTATCGTTTTTTTATTCAAAGTATTTTGAATTAGTTTCGTGACCTTTAGCACCTGCACTGGAGAGGGGTCCGTCACTAACGCACACTGGAGGGGGCCTGCCAGGCCTCCTGAGATCTCGGAACTTAAGATGCTTAGAAATATGCCGGTTGTGAGGTGGGAAGGGATTAAAGTGATTTACATTATAACCAATTTCCTCTCACTTACGTTTATACATTCAAGGTCGATCGAGGTCATAAAAGTCAAACCCTGACCGTGCTGGGTTCCTATTGGAAAATGCCGCAATTTTGTAGGAAAAGCTTGACAATACTCTAAAGGCGGACCAGCGTCATAGACCGAAGATCGCAAGAAATATTTTCTGGAACTTTGGGGTCAAGGTAAATCAAAGTCATTGACCTATGACGTCACAATGTGGTATACTCTCTATAATGTACACTATAACTAGCACTAAAGCAGCCGTTGGGCGGAAAATAAGGATAGACCTTTACCCATGACCTTGACCTTCGATGTTGGCCTTTTAATTGAGTTACTTCAACTATAACGGCATAACATAATATACGCCAGACTGGGTCATTTGACCAGAAGCACTGGGCCCAATGACCTGTGAGAGTATGTATGCATGTATGAGTGATGTGAGTGATGCTACCATCATACCGATGGTATGATTGTATGGCCTATGGACCTTTGGTACCTTCACACAGAGAAAAATTTACACCCCACGGAACACTTTGCTCGTGCCAAAAATCAGTATTCTCTGGATACTTAATTCAGTATACTATGAACGCTTTTCGGACATTTTTGGTACTCGTCAGATAACATGAGTACTTTTACTACGCCTCTTTTGTTACAGCTGGTTGTACTTCCCGTAGTACCCTTTTGCAGTTACACCAAAATGGGTACTTCTGCAATTAGTACCCCCGTTTGGTTCCGTGCCAAAAATGAGACCTCCTAGGGTACTTCCATTTTAGGTACTAACGCTAGTACCCTGCGAAGGTGTCTGAAGGGCACTGAAAGTAGTGCTTAAAATGTACTCAATCAATACAATCCAATACCTACTCTCCTTCGTGAAACAAAGAGGTACTTGAAGAAGTATATTTAAGGTGATTCAAAAATTCGATCAAGGTAACACTGCACAGCTTTAATCATATACCTACAGCACAGTACAAAAAAGCAGCCACGGCTCACTGGAACAGCTTTGTCGTTTCAAGGGACAAAATATACATGGCACTGAAATTGAGAGTAAGCTGGTTCTAGAACTATGAGCTTCATATTCGTTTCTGCTGGTCATTTCTAGACATTTTTAATCTTGCAAATTACAAAAAGGCACCCCAGTTGAGCTGAGCTGACCTCGCAGCTTGCATATTGTCGATGGATATTAAAAGAGAGTAAATTCTGTCCAGAACCAATCAGCCGTCCTTAAATCTTCCCGCTTCCTCAGGATTCTGTGTGAGCATCCTTCAAATGATTCGACGTCCGGGCCCTGCGCGCAAGGCAAACAGTCGGCTATTTGCTGCTAGAGATTAGCCTTTGCACCGGCATTTGTCACCACGTGGCACTATAACCGTTCCGTATAGTGGCGCAAAATAAGACTAACTTAGCACCGCGGTGTATTAGTGACCTGACAACATCATGCATGTAGAGAAGGAATCTGTGGCTTAAGACAATACAAATAAATATAACGTATGACGTGACTTTACGTGACTTAAATTGGCTGTTTTTACCTATTTTTTGCTTTGTTTCAAGGTTTATTTAGCTAAAAAACACGTGTTATCCCTTTATTATTTTCCTTGTGACACGGGAACCATCTCTGGGGCGCCCTCGAGCCCTCGCTCTGCCGGCACCCCGGGAGTTACACGCCCTGCCGGCATGGCTGAAAAAACCTCCTCTGGTTTACTGATAGAGAACTTGAAATGTAGGCGGTCGTATGTGCCTTACAGGGTCTCAAAAGACACCTCTCAATCATTTTTCACCTTGTTCGTACAAGTTTCATATATGAATTCCTATCAAGTGTGCCTAAATTAGTCATTTTAACCAAACCTTGCAGTTTCATCCCGACCACAGCGGCCGCCACCCGCGGCGCGCTGCCGCCTGCCCCGTGTCCCGGGTACAGCCTCAGACAGGAGGTGCCGGCACCTGGCGCCGGTGCCTGAGCGCTGAGAGTGGCGGCCGCGCCAGCGAGCACATGCATTCGCTGTGGGATGGCGCCCCAACGGCGAAACAATTATATGGGACCATTTCAAAAGCGGAAAAGAAACTTTTTGACGTTTGATATGCCATCTACATAAACCACTTGTCACTTGTCGGATATATCCTAGCAAAAACAACTGACGTAGCCCCCCTACATTGTGCTTACACACATTGTGAACATATAAATTTTCGGGAAATTAATTTGACATATTTAGATTGTTCGTGCATAGTCTCGTCTTGAATACTGACGGAAAGATCGCACCTCGGTTCGCTAAGCCTAGCCGTACTGACATGCGCTCTACCTGGCTGAGATAAAAGAAAATGGCATCCATAGCAAATGGATGTTTTCGGGGGATTCGGACACAGAGTTTTGACGTGGTGTTAGAAATAGCTAAATAAAAAGAAAATGTCATAATCTAGACATGCATGGAGAGAGGGTGTGTATGTTTTTTGTCATTCATTTTTTTAATCACCTGAGCATTCAATAAAATTTACAGGAAAATTCAAGGAACTAAAAGGATAGGGATAATTGCACCATTCCTACCAATGGATCTTTTTACATCCCCATCCGTTGGCTACCCTTTACACGGCAAATTGTCCCTTTGACATCCAGCTGTGAACCTGGCACAATGTCAAGTTTGGCGTGGAAATCTCCCCTGCGTAACCACGATACAAGGAGGGTGACCTGAGGCCACCCCTCTCACCCCATTAGCCCCTGCTGATGTTGTCGAGCCCCTGCCGCTGTCGCCATGCCGTCTGGGGACGTTTTCCAGGAAGCAAGCGTTAGAGATGCTGGCTGGGCCATTGTTCCGTATTTTCATGCGTGTCCTTATCGTCCCTTCGATCGCTATCAGCTGACCAAACCACGAACACTGTCACCCTTCTACCTGCCGCCTGCGCGGACGAGCCCGGTCTGTGTCAGAGGCTGTCGCGGGCCCCAGCGGGCCGCGGCACGGGCCGCCACTGCCAGACCTGAGTGGAAAAGCGCGAACATCATCTCAAAAACTTTCGATTTACGCAAAAAGTTGAAAAGGTATCTACTTTCTGTTTGCCGGGAATGATGCAAAATTGACATAGGAACAGCTACCCCGAGCATTATCATCGGGACGGTTAGTTGGATGTAGATATTCGCATTGAAACGGCGAGAGGAGGAAAAAACAGCACCGCCGGCAGGGCGCGGGATAAGCACTTTGCCCCCCCTCTCGAAACCAATTCGGGGGCCTCCTGAGACAAATTGTTTGGCCCCTTGAGGAAAAATCTTACCCCACGCCCGAGAAAAACTTTTAGACCCCGGGATCAAGCCTTGGGGCCCCCTGAGACCAACTCTGGAGGACTCCGAGGCCGAATCTGGGGACTCCCAAAACAACCTTTGGCCCTCCGAAATAAACTCTGTCCCCCCTCCGGGACAAGCTCTTAAAGGCTCCCCAGACCAGTTCTGGCGGCCACCAATAACTTTTTAGAGCATCCTTAGACAAACTCTTGGGGCCTTACGAAAAATTCAAGACCAGCTCTGGCCCCCCCATAACATAAACCCCTTAATCACCAGGGCGAAGGTGATTCGGAGGCCCACCGGGGCGCGGGTTAATAATTGGGGGTGGCCAAATTTAAAACAATACCAAGAGCCACAAAGATAACATAGCGGCATTTCCTAGTTTACCTATAGTCGTAAGAGTAGAGAACCCCAAAGGGGCCATGCCCCCAATATTAACTATTTTTAATTATTAGATAAATAGCGTTGACTGAAAATAAATATCTCTAAGATAAAACTTCATCCCCAATGTTTTGGACGTATGTACCTACGCTTATGAGTCTAGCTACAAGCAAGGGTAGGGATTTTTTATTCGGTGGTGCTCGAATTAGAAAAACGGGCACTCTGACAGTTTAACATAATTGTATTGTATTATTAGCTGTTTTCTAAATAAGCACGCCCTTCTTAGAATCAGGAAGCCGAATAGAAGCATGTGATCTTAAAATAACAAATGCTGGGTGATTGTAGAATGCCCCTACAGAAATAGAATTCTCATCTCTGCCCCGTAGGAAGTTTTAAATATTTTTGGAGTTTCAACATTATTTATAGTTACCGAGCACCTACCTAGAAATTGTTTCTCCATGTAAACCTTTAAAAACTCATTAATGGAAGTTACGTGGGCTTCAGATTTTGCATTCAATCCAGAAGCAGGCAAATCAGTCAAATGCATTACCTAACCATAATCTTTGAAGCATTACCATGTTTTCAGTTTAGGTTTCATGGACGTGCTTGTATACACAATTACGCCGTTTATAATTTGGCTGGTCTAATGATGAAGATGCCATACACAAAGGATGTCAAGAGATAACTGGTACCTAATGCACCTAAACCTGTTCAATCACAAAACAGATGCCAACTCTCACCTTTTGCCAAATGTTCCACGGGCTGAGCTTCCGTCTGCCACTCACTGCAGGAAAATGGCGCTGGAAGATGCAAAAAGTCGCTTGGTTCAAAGAAAGAATTCAATAGAGGGTAACCTACCACCTTTATTGCACTAAAGTTGGCGCCATTTTTTGTCTTCACACCGAAGTATTCCAAAGGGGATTGAACATATCGAATGAATGCTCCATGCAGTACCACCTGGTGTTAGAAAACTCTCCTTTTTCAAAATAGGTACTAGATTAATTACCCAAAATTTTGATCAGGGGTTACTTACACCAACTTGGATGTTAGATGTAGTACCACCTGGTGTTAGGAAACTCTCATTTTTCCAATTAGGTACTGGATGAAGAGCCACCAGGGTACTGATCTAAGATAACGGTTATCTTACCTCTTGCTTGCATGTTGTTAGTACTCTAATCTAATATAGCCATGGAGTCCATGCAGTATCGATTGGAGAGTGAAAAACATGACAAATACATTGACACTGTAAAATGTACTTTGGTGAATCACTTTATTTGGTGTGTCCGATTTCACTCCCGGATTAATACTTAGCTTAGCAGCCCCAGGCTACTGTGTTATAAAAAAGAGTTGAAGTAGTACAGAGGGTACTAAAAAATTCTCTGTGTGTATGGTATGACTTGATGGTATGAACTTACCTATGGTAGGTAAGTGATGGCATGACCTTGACCTGTGACATTTGACCTTGGACTTAATGTAAGGTAACTTTGACACATCTTCCCGTTTATATGGCGTTATGACGTCACCACTTTGTCTCCAATGAAGGAAACAGATCCGACCGCGCGATCGTGGCGATGTCAAATTGAAAGTTTGACTTTGAAAGCCTGTAAGTAGTAACATTTTCAACCGATTTTGAAATTATTTCACAAATCGACGCACTGTTGATGTGGTGTTTTTCTCAAATTTGGCTGGCTTTAGTTTTTCGGCTACGAGCGCTTCTCCGTCCATTCAGGATAAATAGGTAGGGGCCTCCGAGGCCCCTTCCAGTGCGCGTGCTAAAAGGTATGTAAGAAGGCTGACGCACACTTTATATTGTGATATTGACTTTTATTATGGTGGTTATTACCATTGTTTCCAATTCGGGCACCCCAATCATTTTAAAAATCCACGCCCCTGTCCTGCAGGCAAGACACCTGGAATATAGCACCTGAAATATATTCTAACACCCCTATCACCTGGAATTTATTTCTACCGACGTTCAATCTAACTTTGTATATTTGACCGAGCTTTGCGGATCACCTTTACGTGTTTGAAAATATTAATCATGCAAACATGATATTCACGACAAAGCTTCAAACACTGCCATTCCCTCACCCAGCATCTCTAATGGAGCTGGCCGCCCTCACAGTCGCTTACGGTGAACCTGTTCGCTGCCCATTTGTTGCTGTGTGCCAATCCAGCCAAGATACGGCGGCCGGGCGCAAGCTGGCCACAAAAACAGCAATCTTCTCCCCAGAGGCAGAAGCAATTACAATAGCCGTTTTCACAACGTGAATTAAACCTTGGGAGTTTTTTGCTAAGTTTTTTGGTAGCACTGTAATATTGCTGCCATTTATCAGATTTTCACAAGACTCTTGGGAATTTATTGAGTACAATTATCTGGCACATCTGGCAATGCTTTAGTGTCGCCGGGCAGCCTGTGTTGAGTGTTGCGGATTTTAATAGAATGAAATTCAACTTTAATAAGTCCTATAATGAGCGAAATTTGCATCAGTTATACTCCTGCTACTCCAGTCGCTTCAATTCACTTATCGTTTTTCTCTCAGCTTCTATATTAGCTGCGTAGTAAGTTTAAAACAAAAGGAGTAGGGACTAGGGTAACGTCTGCTCGCGTAATACTCAGGTAACTTTCCAATTACATTGATAAAAAGTTTATTACCTAGGTAACCAACTCGCATACGAGCAAGGGTGTCCTAAACAAAGGGTGACAGGCAGAAGAATCCCTAAATGTAAATCAGGGTGGATATTATGCCAAATTTTTGGGGTTGAATGATGTAAGTTTTCTGCATTCCAATTACAATTAATGTGTGGATCCACCCAAATTCTGAGGCTTGCTAAATTTTTTGGTGAACTGTTTGAACAGCATCATTTGAAGACAAACAACTTTGTCCAAACTTTTGTCCCACTGCATGTTATCCCCCTATTTCTAGGCGGAGCATCTCCCCAAATAAAAACTAAGTGGCGACGCCCCGTATCCTCATTGCAGGGTATGGGTGTTTTGACTGTAAGCGGTTTTTACCTTGAAGTGGGCGCAACTGGAAAAGTATAATTTATCTTGGTTTCTCAGGTTTGCTTGGGTATGTGTGCTATGCAACTAGCAATACAAAACACTTTGCTTATTATTGGAATAGAGCTATATCTGTTTTTCATTCCAGGTCAGGCTTTTCTTGATTGGCTGCAAGGTGGTTCCAAGTAAAATACAGGATATGTACAGATTATCCTTGTTTTTAAAATATACCTACAGGCAATGATGCTAATTCATCATAATAAGATGGTGTAGCTTTGTTGGTTGCATTGTTCATTTACCAAAAAGATACTGGGTTTTCTGAGATCACTAAAAAGTAACTAAAGGAATTTCCTGATGTTGATCATTTTGTCATGCTATTGGGATTCATACTTTGATACCTTAAAAGTATCAAGCTATAAAGTGGTGCAGTATCAGGCTTAACTTTGGCATCATTTGTGAATTCTGTGTGACAGCAAGTCACTTGGTGCCCCACATCGGTGCCCCTTCTAGTCAGGGGCACTGTCACAGAATTTTACAGGGTGGACGGACCCGAGCTGGTGCTAACTGGAGAAAGCCAATTTTGAGCATATTTAGTACCTGACAGCATTAATGATGATGGACCAAAAATTTGGGGGACATCCCCTGGTTGGCCAACAAGGGAGGTGCTCCCCCGTTTCCAGCGTCTATGCTTCTAGTGATGTGAACCAAAGTTTGAGGTTGACATGCTGGGTGAATCAACCCCACATGCTTCAGCAAGCTTGGCTTTGCACATCATTAGACATCTACAGCTGAAATTTATTGAGTATTTACCCTAGGCAAATACAATGAATGGTACTATTCTATGCAAAGAGTGAGAAGATGAGGTACACTGCTTTTACCATTATTGTACCATGCTAAATTCACTGACACACTGCCCATTTCACCATGTTGACCTACAAACCCCAAAGTATGTTTGGTGAGCTATCGCCGATGGAGTTGGCCGACTACCGGAGATTGCGGGGCAACTTGCCGGTCGTGGCACTGTGAGAAGGTATTCGGCGGCGGCGGCTTCCCCACCTGGGCCTGCGACAACGGTAGTCGCCTGGGTAACTGCGGCCCAACCCGGACCAGGTGCGGCGACGGCCCAACCCGGGCCAGCGGCGGCTCCTTGGAACAACGGTGGCCCCCTCTGATTCAGTCGGTCCTCGCCATACTCGTGAACGTGACACCGGCGATCTATCGACGGAGAAGATCCCTCCACTGTTTGATGAGCCGATGTGCAGTCTACGGCGTCATGGTCTCCCCCTTCCCCAACTATCCATCGCCTCGCACCTCACGAACACCGTCGCCTCCCGCCTCCCGCCTTGTTAGTGCCGTCACCCTCCGCCTCACCAGTGCCGTCACCTCCCACCTCACTAATTCCGTCACCTCGCGTACACCGATCTAGGGGGTGGGGGTAGGATAGACCCTCGGCGCCATCTGAAATGGTCACGGCAACCCCCTAAAATTTGAATGGCGCCTCCTAAAATGTCGCTTCCCACTCACCCCCCCTAGAATGCGAGAATCGGTGCCCACCGATAGGATTTTGCGCCCACCTGAAAAGTTTTGCAGGCAAATAGTGGCGCACACTGGAAAGGTGCCCCCGATCGGCAATCTCGGACCCGTTCATGCCTTCCCAGGGGTACCATCCGGACCAGGGGGGCGCCATTTTTGACCGGAAAAATATTTCAGGCGGGCCCAAAATCCTAGCAATGGGTGCCGATTTTCGCATCCTTGGAGAAAGGGTGGGAGGCGACATTTCAGGGGGGCGCCATCAACCCTTCAGGCGGCGCCGCAACCATCCAGGGGCATAGGCGGATCCAGGGGGTGGGCACGTGCCCCTCCGATTGACCCTCTGCGCCCCCTGAAATGGTCACGCCCCTAGAATTTCGGTTCCCCCAGAATGTGAAAATCGGTGCCACCGATTTGATTTGGTGCCCACCTCATAGGTTTTTCTGGTCAAAAGTGGCGCCCCCTGGTCCGGATGGCGCAACCCGGAAAGGTACCCCCGATCGGCCATCCTGGATCCGCCTATGATCCAGAGGCGCATATGCTCGATCGGAGGGGCACCTGCCCCTTTAATTGGCACCCGATCTGTATGATAGGAATCTGACTGTATCCTGACTGTATCTGCCTGACTGCGGCAAGAAATTGGTAACGATAGTGACGTCAAGCTGGCATCTCGTGCATAAGTAACCGACCTCAAAATTCGCTTCTGCATATGGAAGCCTTTAAAAATCCCTCCAGACAAATCTAGAGGCTGAAAAGACCGGATCTAGAGGCTTGGGAGTCTTTTGAAAAAACCGACCCTGGAGGTCGGTTTTTTTCAAACAGACCCCAAGATGTTGGGATATTTCCAAAATATAAATCCATTAATTTAGATTTATTTATTGAATGTCATGCCAGGAAAAGCTCACAATCAAGGATTCAGAGTCTTGGTTTTCAATTCTGAATGATCATATTTATCTAACTTATATAGTTTCACTGAAATGAATGCCGTTTTTTTGGCTTGGGAAATGTAAAAAAACTACCAAAAGACTCCCAAGGTGTATTTGAATTTATTCACGTTGTGAAAACGGCTAATAACTTATAGATCACGACACGCGGGCATCCCCGACTAATGATTGCCTACAAATGAATAGATGCCTCTGCTTTATAAAGTGCAAGCAACTCTCTAGCTTTTACAACAAAACCCTATTTAGCAGGACAGTTGGTTATTTGATGGTTATGTTTTGCTAAAAGGTCAGTTTGATTTCACTGCGCTATATTTACGTACCAAAGCGGGCGTTGCGCGGCGCCTGCCAGCAGTCGGCGTTGCTGCCGCCGACCGTCTTTCCGCCGCCCCGGGCGTAATACCGCGCCTCCTTGCACACGAGAACACGCCTCAGGCATCAAAACGGACGACGGCCGTAGTTTCCACGCGAGGGCACCAGACAGGCTGCAGAACCGGCACAGATGGCTCTCTCTCTCTCTCTCTCTCTCTCTCTCTCTCTCTCTCTTCACGAACCGAAACAGCGACGAAAACAGCGACCAGCTGACACAAAAAGAGATATAGGTGTCTCAAGGAAGATGAATGACGTCATTTCGTCCCGTTGCCTGTCACCACGGCCAGGTACTCCCTCTTAAGTTTATTAAAAATCCAGGTCTGAAAGAGCCAGCAATGGTATTTTTGCTCTTACGACGGCGTGATACTCCACTTGAGGTTCAAATCATCAAGAAATCCGTTTCTATATGATTGTAACAATATGATTGGTCCTAATCCATGGCCCCTCCCACTCATTGAAAATACCAAAAAGAGATACAACATCAATATGTGTAGTATCGAATTCTTTCTTGTGTCGACTATTGACCCATACTGCAATAGAAAATTGATGCCAGGCTAAGAATAGCCACATGTCTATTGTGGAGTGTCCTGAAGAAGTAAAATAAATAAACAAGTAATAAATTTAACGCTGGCATGTGAGCCAACCTTAATCTATGCCTGCTGATTTGGTAATTTACTAGCTTCACATCTTGGTACACTCCAAAGGGATGATGGAGATGTTTTTTTTTCTTATAAAAATTATCGACAATAATTGCCACCCTTCGAATTTAATTTTGATGAAAAAATATGGCTTGAATTCGGCACACCAGTGGTGTGCTGCCCTTGCGAAGCGAGTATTTGTTGCCCCGGGGAGCAAAGGTGCCAGTTTGCAGACGAAGAAACTATTATCTTAAAAACCTCAATATCTTAAATAAGACAAACTATATTTTAATCGCCCCTAGCGATTTAAGGCAGAAACACGAATAATTGCCAGGAATTTAGGCTTTATTTGTCCACAATAACTGTTTTATAAATTGTCTAGGGTAAGCTCGGGTAACAGTACGCAGGAGATAAGAGAGCGCAGCGGCCTATTTGGGTACTTTGGAGCTTCTGAGACCATGATAGTTTTGACAGAAGCAAGTTCGGAAAATGGTTTGGTGGCCGTAGAAAAAGTGGCAAATTTGCATTTATTGTGGTGGGAGAAAAAAAGAACAAATTATATATGTTTTATAAAATAATTAGCAAGGAAGAAAACTTGTATAAAATAATTGCTTAGGATTCTGATTATATTAAGTATGATTACTGTAGAAAAATCTGGCTTGAATTCGGCATATCAGTGGTGTGCTGCCCTTACAAAGCGAGTATGTGTTGCTCCGGTGAGCAAAAGATACTGATTATATCAAGTGTGATTACTGTGAGAGGACTGAAGAAGGATTTTGTTCTAAGACTGGGACTTCAATCAAATGCGCGAGAGCAAGCTTGAAGTAAATATGTCGGATAAGAATATGCATGAGATCGGCGGGCAAGAGCACTCGCGCATTAGTTATGCGATAAGAAACTTTGGCTTTGGGAGGAGCAAGAGCTTCATCTCTGGGAGCATGTCACCAACAACGTTACTTCTTATCACCCAGAGTAAATGCAATTTTAGTCCGATTCTTTCTATAAAAACCTTTTGTGGAACAGCTAGGGCCGACCATAATAATTAACACATGGTGTGAGTACGTACGTACATACATACAGTCTCCAGCCTCCTCATTTGAGTACCCTTGCCAGCCCACTCCAGTAAGAGTAAGAATCTGAGTTCTTATTTATTTTCGGGTGGTGACACCAACCTAATAGAGGCAATGAACAGAAAGAGACACTGCTTAAATAACTGCTTGAGTTAACCCACTATATAAACAATTTACGACATAAGGCATTCATGAAGACGTGAAATTGGCCATAAAATGAAGTGAGTTCTCTTGTACGTCTTTACCCCTATATTTCCTTGATTGTACGGTATATTTTCTTTCCATTTACTCGATCCGCCGAAGTCGGGAAACTCACTCACCACTCACTGGGCGTGCGTGGCCGCAAGTGCATACACAAATACATACACATGGTCACCGAAACAAGTCTTTGAAACTAGCCGTCATCTTAAATAACTATGGAAGATAACAGCAAACTCAAGCGACAAAGACTAAGACGTGAGGAACATATACATACCTTCCAAGACTGCAGAGCTTCACGACCCGGAGCGCCGCCTGCCGTCGCAGTCGACTTGGTTTTCTGCGCACCGACCGTGCCCATCCTTTCAGTGTCAGAGAGCCTTAAATGTCGGCCTCAGCACAGTGGCGATCGCGCTCGACCTTTCCGGCTCTCCCACTCGTCGCCTTCCTTCTCTTCCTCTCTACGTCTGGAAAGGAAGAAAGAAAAGTGATGACAGCGAAAAAAGGATAAAATGAGCGAATGAGCTAAAAAAATGAAACAAATACAAAACAAAACAAATACATGCGATGGTGGAGAGGAGGAGAGCAAGATTTAAGGGAAGAAGGCTTAATGAAAGGAGAGACGAAAACAGACAGATGCAACAGGGAAGGATGGGGAGAAAGAGAGAGAGAGAGAGAGGGGGTGGAGAGGGAGAAAGAGGTACGTTAGCACATGTGTGCTACATTTACATCCCACGGTTCTCTTCCCCCCTCTCTCTCTCTTTCTCTCTCTCTCTCTTTCTCTCTCTCTCTCTCTCTCTCTCTCTCTCTCTCTCTCTCATGACCAGAACCTGGGCTGCAGCGGCCGGCGACAACAGGGCCGGATCGATCGCCGCCCGTCACTGCTCCTCGGCCCGCGAATAGCAGCGATATTTCAGTTTTCGTCGGACGTGTGGTGAGCGCCTGATTTTCTATTTCAGACGTAACGAGTCGCCCGTTAAGAACGTAGCTTGACAGCGGATGGTTGTCTAAGCCTGTGGGATGTGGCGGAGGAGTTAAAATCCGGCTGCAGAACGTTGGGTTCCACTTTTAATGCGCGTGTATCTCGGAAGTTTCGTGCATAAGCCAAGAACTTGGGAGAACAGCTTTAGACTGAATCGGGAAGACAAGCAACGAGGGCCTTAAGCTGTTCCTCAGTACCCAAAATTACCGGCTTTTTCCAAAATTGCATTGGTTATAGCTTTTCTGAGACCAATTTCTAGCGACCCCGCTTCACCTCCGAAGAACATGAATCATTTGATTATTCGATAAGTTATTTGGTTTCATAGGTCCCATTTCAACACCAATGATATGAGGAAATGCAGTAAAAATCAACAATGCAAATGTCACGGAGCCCGATCAGAACAAATTGTACAACCAAAAGTTTGTCGGGAGCGGTGAGTCTCTCAGACTAAGAGACTCCAAAAACAATCTAATGGAAGCTGGAATATGGAAAGTGCAGGACCACGGAGAAACTCCAGTGCAGCATAAATTCTCAACCACTTGAGTAGCTGATAGGGTTAGAAAATTTCATGCAATAGAACAGACTCTTAGGCCTTTGTAAAAAAAAACAAAAACAAAAAGAACGAAATTGTAGTATTCCTGAAGCGATTCCAAGTTGACTGCTGATGTTAACAAGGTTCTGAAATGTCAACGCCATCGGCTTACGCGAAAGTTATCTCAACATTAAAACAATAATTAAACAAATAATATAAACACGATAAAGCTGTGAGGGGGACGGGTGGCTTAGTAGATAGTATCAAAATCTCCTACGCCACTGGTCCCGGTGGAGCCTCTGAATAAGTCGATCTGATCCCCAAAATCCTTTCCAACAGGATGAGGGTTGGCGACGCCGTATGACCATGGCAGTAGGTGCGTCGTTAAACCCCAACAATTACTGTTAGTCAAAGTGTGAAGTCAATCATCGGGGATTACCAGAAAGCTTTAAGATGAGACATGCTCAGGCATATCTGATATGAGCAATGAAGTCATTGTGACTACATTCAAGGACAGACGCACACTTTGCCGTGCTCCCTCATCATGCCCTTGTGAGTAGGATATAGGTCCGTTCTGCAGGTGGCTTCAGAGACTGGGTATAATGTGGGGGTCCCTGAGTGAGTTGCAGGAGCTTGTAGGACGTGTGCACGGCCTCTGCAGGGTCCCAGGCAGTTGAGTCAGTGACTGGTTTCCCTCGTGGCTGGTGGCTTCACTGCCCATGTTCATGCCGGATATCACGGGTTCACGCGTACCGGGCATTGGGGGTTTCTAGGTCCCACCTCATCTCACGCTTTTTAGCATATCTCCTTAGCTTTAAAGGTGGAGGAACGAAACTTGCAGTACCTGTCTGGAAATAATTGATCCACACTTTAACCCTCGCCCCACCGGGGGCCATCGATGGGCCCCGCTAAGGTTTTTTCGGGAAAGCAAAAAAAAAACGACGAGACGCAGCACCACGGTTGAGGGCTCTATCTCTCACCCCATCATTTTCTCACCATTCCTGAAATTTATTACTCCGGGTCACCCGAGTTCAGGTCATCAGGCGAGCAGGCAAGGTCAACCAAGGTCACCTCACTTCAACTTTTGAGCTCTACAATAGCTACATTTGAAACTAATCTATTTGAAGCTAATCGATATATATCCAAGCTAATCGAATTGAAACTTCCCATACTTTATGAACCCTCCAGGGTCTACGAAATTTATATCCGGGATTTTCGATTTCTTGACCTGAGGTCATGTCACGAGGTGACCTCTCCCATTGAAAAAGCATGAGGAAAAGCTGTCTTATAATTTAAAAGTCACAAAAATAATTGCAAATGCTCAGATTGCTCAGAAAAGCGTTGTTAAACACCCTTTAACGGATCCCAGGTGCGATATTTTCCCTTTGACCTAATTGAGGTCATCACAGGTCATCAGGCGTCCAAAACAGTGTTTTGGCGATAACTTTGACCTATTCAAGCTAGAGCGCTGAAATAAACGTAATGGTGTATGTCTCGTCACTGGCTTGCATTTGATATACGGCAAGCTCACTTTCTGGTCTTTCGTGACCTCAGGTCATATTAGGTCACAATGTGACCTTTGGAGGTCAAACCACTGGTGGGATGTAACTGCCTAGTTATCTTAAGCATTGAATTTTTGAGTGGAAATGGCCTATCGTGACCTAAATTGATCTATGGAGGTCAAACAATTGACCTGAGCGTTTAAACATGTGAATTAATTTCTCACAGAATTGACACGAACTTTCTAATGCACTTTGCAGATTTGCGCTAACCCCCATATTTTTGAAGTTAGAGGAGGGTCATCGATGGCGCCCGGTGGGGCGAAGGCGGCACTGGACCCCCGGTGAGGCACGGCTTAAAGCCAGCCAGACCAGATTTTATTTGAAATTACGCCCGTGACCTCATAAAGCCCTCTAACATAGGATTTCGATTATTTTTTTCTTCTATTTTTTCCTCTCATTGGTGGCAATTATAGAGTAGCATTGTTCTAAACATGAAATATAGACACACTACCTGATTTATTTGCTCTATACTCATCTTCAATGTTTTATAACGTCATTAGAAATACTTGATAAAAACGCGAACTCAAATTGTTGACCTCCAAAAATGCAATTTTTGTAAAATAAATCGTATTTTCAACAAACTAAATGTAAAGATAGCGCAAAATGAACCACGTCAGCGGAATCAAGTTACTCAACTCTATGGAAACTTATTAAAGAAACCTTTTGCATTTCTGATGACGGCAGCTCATAAAAAGACTAAATAAGTGATGTCACAAACACCACCAAAATGCATACGCAGCGCGTTTTTCTGTCCTCCGACAGGCGTGACGCCCGTGTGTATTGTTATCAATCGTGGTGTTATTTCGTCCAGTAAACTGAGGCATTTTGATAATATGACGTCATAATGTTTGGTTTCTACCTCACAGTTTAGGAAAGGCGTCTGTGTTTTAACAGTGTAGGTGTCTGCAAACATAATATTTTTAGTAGATATCAGTTGGCCGCGAATGCCTAAAGGTGAAGCTACAGATTTACACATCACCTCAGTGTCTGAGAATACCAGGGACGTCGTAGTGACGTTACCTGCTGCCTTTTTATGTGGTCTACTGTTTACACATCATGCATGTACTGCAACAAGCTTACAGGGCGCACTCATTGGTAGAACGTTATCAGCTACTGGTAAGTACCCAGGGAAATGTACACCTTGGTGATGTCTTATGAGCTAGTGTTATATAAGCCCACATCTATAAAAATTTAATTGTGATTATAAATGGCCTAAAAATTATAAATAAAGGTAAAAACACACTGTAGACGACATACACACATTTTCCACTTTTAATGGCGTTTTCGAAGACGTGAAATCATTATTAGAGGAAAGAAACACAATTTAAGTTTACATTTGCTTCAATCTCAAATTCGTAATGATAAAAAGGAAAAGTTTGTGAATTGTATCCGTTTTGATCCATAGCTCATTTATACTATAACCAAGGCCAACAGATGATGTTTTGTATCTCCGGACAGCTAAAACCGTTTGGCCATTGGCTGACAAATTGCCAAATCAGATCTCCGCTGGTGTTCCGTCCCTGAAATTTGCAATGGAGCCCATTCAGTTGCTTCAACACACCCCATATACTTTTTGAGTTGTCACATGTAATGGGGTGTGACGTATCACGTATAGTACAAATGCATAAAATAGCAGTACATTTTGGAAAAAAACCTTTATGCCTTCGGCTATTTCCCATGCATGTATTTTCTTAATTCATCGGGCATTAAATTGGGCTGCTCCATTTCTTGGGGAATTTAAGCATGCCTGAATTCCTTGAAAAGCAAGAGCCTGTGCTTAATAGATGACTCTGATTGTGATTATGGCAATAGGAATATCTCAACATCAAAACTGCGTCCACCATCTCACCACTGTCACAGCATCCGCCACATCCGTCTGATACCACTGACATCACCCACTCACTACGATCAAATTAAGCCCATAATTCATCCGGCAGAAAATTTTAAACATTTTACCGGAGATTCCAACCTTAGGAACTACCGCAACACAAACGCTCACACTCATAAATAATTGGCCTGCACGTGAAAAGATTGAACACCCATTTCCCTAGATCCGATCAGTTTTGTTTTACAAAAAACGTACATAAGTCAGACGTTTCTCCCTCAGCACCAAACGTAGGAGACTCAAGATCTGAATTTCATCTGCTGGCCGCATGAAGTATTTCCCATTGTCAGGAAGGTCATACAGAATACCTGAGTAGTTCACATAATGGTCTGTTACTACTTCCCCACGATACTAGCCACCCCACTCTCTCCTACATATAGGCAGTTTGTTGATGCTTGATGTTTGATGAGGCAGCATGTTGATATTGTCATTAAAGGGAATGTGGCACCTTGGTCGAATCCTGGAATTTGGTGAAATTAGGCGTACTTTTAGCCAAAAATAATGAAACCACTCATGATTTCTCTGAAAAATGTACAATAACCTCAATATTGTTTTTTACAAATACTCCTCTAGAAAAAGAAATAAATATCAGCCTGTGGATGATGTCACGATCTGGCAACCACTACCATACTTGAAACGCTTCAAGGGCTTCGATTGGCTGATGCACATCGTGACGTCAGCATATGTCGTCACACCAGCAGCTCACAACAATGGCCGCCCGGCGACGGGCTGTTGGGGGCTGGTGTCAGGTAGGTTTTAGCTTTTTCTACGGAAATATCGAGTTCCAAGACAAAGGAAATATGGAGTACCGGGTTTTCCGACTTGCTTTACAACTTGGCTATCTCAGTTAAAATCACGTTGTGAAGGTGCTACATTCCCTTTAATAAAACGAAACCAAAACAGGACAGCTCCAGACTTATCTCACCCAACACAACAGTCACCATTAGAAATGGCGTTAGAAGTGTCAATGTCTCTTTGCTTTGACCCTCGAATAAAACAGAAACACATAGCTGAAATCCATTTTAGCTGAATCAATTCCATACTTTTTTGGCTAATTTATATGCATTAAGAACGTTCAGTCTGAGCACGGGTTGCTCCCATCAGCCTTATAGTGCCCCGCTGACGGTCTGGCATCAAGGCAGAGTCGATTATAGACGAAGCAGTCGCCTCCAGGGGAGATATCAATTTGATTTCATACACGATTGATCATAAATTTGACGGTCGCTGCCGAGGTGCTCAAATTTCAGAATACTTGATGAACTTTAGCGGTCATTAACGATAAAGGGACGATAAAGGAGTGAAAGATGATCTTTAGCCCAACACTTTGGAAACGACATGGTGCAGAGTTCGTATGTTTGGATACGGTCGTTCGTAATTACAAAGAGGTTTTGGGGTTGGAGCTTTCGTTCTGGTATTTACAGAGCTCCGTCAGCGGAAAGTATCAGATGAAGTGGGATGGTTCAACAAGAGTCTTGTGAGAATGTAAAGTTTGGCATAGTCACGTGACAGCAATAAATAGTGCCTTCTGGGAAATGCCTAAACATCACTTTATCTATAGTACTTAAAGGGAATGTGGCACCTTTATCAAGTGATTTTACAACTGTGAGATAGCCAAGGTGCTTTAAAGCATACGTGAAAACCCGGTACTCAATGTACAATTTGTCTTTAAGTCAAATATTCCGTGGAAAAAACTAAAAACATACCCACCGGAAATGTACCCAATGCCACGGCCCCTCCAACAGCAAGGGCAGACCACCGGATGTGACGTCACACCTCTGTAGCATGCAACATGGTAAAATTAAATGATTAAATATCCATTTTGCAAAAAAGAGGCCCAAAATCGAAAACAAAATGCTTATTTATTGTATTTGGGATTCAAAACTTTCGATAACCCTAGTACTCTCACACACTCGTAAGCGGGAAGTGTCATGAGCAGCAGTTTAACACACTAGCTCAATGGTGAAGGAATTCTCCACGCCCGTGTGACGTCACTCGGGCGTGGAGGGAATCCCTACGAACGTACCTTTAAGTGAAGGTATCTTGCCCCAAATGTACCCCAGCTGTAGGTGGCTACGTTGTCAACTGTTGGTGTGACGACAGCGCTGACGTCACGGTGACTAGTCAGCCAACTGAAGCCCTTGAAGCCTGTTGAATAGGTGGTGGTTGCCAGATCATGACGTCAGCCCTAGGCAGAAGTATATTTTTCACCCTAGAGCATTTTTAACCCGCGCACACCACCGGGGTCCAAGCGCCACCTTCGCCCCACGGGGCCATCGATGGCCCCCTCTAACTCCGAAAATATGGGCGAAAACGCAAATCTGCAGCGGTAATAGAAAGCTCGCGTGAATTCAGTAAGAAATTACTTCACATGTTTTAGTGCTCAGGTCAGTGGTTTGACCTCCAGAGGTCAAAGTGGAGGTCAAAGATCGGCTATTTTCACTCAAATATGCAATGATTAAGCAAACTGGGCATAACTATTATGTCATTAGGAGCTATGGTGTGAGGCCGGTAAAGTACATTTGATAGCAAATTGCCAGTCCTTTTTCCGCTATGTGAAACGTGTAAAGACCTCCCGCCAGTGGTTTGACCCCTCCAGAGGTCACCTCGTGACCCTAATATGACCTGGGGTCACGAAAGGTCAAAAAAAGACTCAAATATATCAAATTAAAGCCAGTGACAAGACAAACACGATGGTGTTTGTTTTATTGTTCTAGGGTAATTAGGCTGCAAAATCTATTGTCAAAATACTGTTTTTGACCTCTGGTGACCTGCTGGATGACGCTGAAAAGTCAAAGGGCAAATATGACCCGGGATCCGTGAAAGGGTGTCCAAAAACGCTGTTCTGAGCAGTCTGAGTATTTGCAATCATTTTGTGGCTTTTAAGATCATAAGACAGCTTTTCCCCATGCTTTTTCAATGGGAGAGGTCCGCCTCTCTTGACCTGACCTCAGGGCACGAAATCGAAAAATCCCGGATATACACCTTGTAGATCCTTGAGGGGTCATAAAGTGTAGGAAGTTTCAAATCGATCGACTTTGAAATGTAGCTCTTACTGAAGCCCTAAAAGTTTGAAGTGAGGTGACCTAAGGTTGACCTCGTCTGGTGAGAACTGACCTTGGAAGTGACCCGGGGTAAAAAATTTCGGGGACGATGGAAAATGATGAAGTGACAGTGTGGAGCCCTCAACCGCGGTGCTGCGCCTCTTCGTTTTGCTATTTCCGGAAAAACCTTATGGGGCCATCGATGACCACGGTGGGGTGAGGGTTAAAATCAAAGTCATTGGGCGATTGTGCATTGTTCAGATAAATAATGGCCATTTCTGATTGTCGGCTGGAAAGGCCCCTGTTTACACTAAATTCCTGGATTCGGAAAAATGTGACAGAATTCCCTTTAAAGAGAGTGCTTTAAATTTCTCTCTGCACACTAGCATCGTTCGGTGAAGTGAGTATGATCTCTCACCAGCCCACTGATTGTATATTGGCCGACGCCTTGAGCAGTCGCTTATAATTGGTGGTGGGGAGAGTGAGTGAGGATCTTGACGTCTGCGAAGGCTGGAGTACACTGTCTGTGTTCAATAAAGGCCGAAGCCTTCAGTTTAGAAAGGAGTAGGGGAGGAGGTGAATTAAGATGCCCCATGGGGTAAGACGCCCCATGCCCTCTTTTGGCAATCCGGGCCACCACTGGTAAATAATATTGATTTCTCGGTTGAAAGCAGAGGCTTTGATTGTTTTCTTGCGCAAAAACTCAGTTCCCTCCTGTGATTTGCGTGAAGCTGGTAGGTAAGTCTTTGTTTTGATGTTTTCTAAGAAAAAAATTGCCCACATAGGCTGCAGATATCTCGAAGAATATTGGATGCGTGCTTTGTTGACTTTCCATTACGAATGATTGCATATTTAACTCATTAACTGAGCATTTCCTTTGAGTGTATTAATTGTATGATTTTTGCCCTTCAGGTTTTATCTAGTTTGGGTAATGATGGGAAAGATGCCCCATGGGCAACTTTCCCCGGTGGAAAAGGAGCGTCTTTACCCAGACCAATATAACGCCATTTGTTAGAGCAAACAGCTGTGTGTTAAGCATAAGGTTAGTCCAAACCTTACCCACGGGCAGCGCTAGGAATTGTTACTGGGGGCTACGGACCCTGGACTGGTGATAGGGGGGTGAACTTTAAAATGACCGTCTTTGAAAAGCTAATGACCATGAAGCTCATGAACAAATTACGTAGGTCAACGTGGGTGGGTAATAGGAGACAACGAAAACCTGAGTCGATTACCCAAACTTGTCGGGGGACATCCTCACAGATTGCCGAGTTAGGGGATCCGGTACTCCCGTTCCTGTCCTGTGATTTCAACGCGCATGACCGTACGAGTAAATAATAAGAGAACACTTCAATCTGTCGTTTTGTGACTAACCTTTCCAATGAAGGCCTCGCACCCTAAACCCAGGCCCACTAACGCCAAAGGGAACCCATTACAGCCAAAATTTTGTGGCTGGTGCATTCATTCGATAAAGCGAATCGCAGCTCAATCATTTAAAACCTTGAGATGCAATATTTGGGAGTTCACCGGACCTGGCCTGATGCCCAAACTGGAGACCTCATGGCGGGTTCAGATCAAACTGGTGTAGGTGGAGGCGTAAAGCAATTAAATTAAAATGTATAAAACTTAAAACATATTTTAAAGCAAGGTTATTGGCGCAAAATCGGTGAATTTTTGGTGGCAAATAGGAAAAGGAGGGGCTATGGCATGAACTGTTTACCCTGGATCGGCCTAAGAATGAGCTAGACCTGACATATTCCATAGTCTGGTTAATCCTGCAAAGCTCGTACCTGATTTCTTATGTCGTCCCTACATTTGCCATCCCGGTAGCCCAGTTGGTAGAGCGTTTGACTCCGGCCCGCTGCTCGGGAATCATGCAGCGGCAGTGCAGCGTCCAGGCTTGGGTTCGGTTCCCCTGAGACGCTCCGGCGCTCAATAGGTTACCCGACGGTAAGTCGGCTGGCAACTGACTGGTGAGAGGGTGACCCGAGGCGAGGCGGCCAGTCCCTGTGATTTGTGGGACGTTTAACTTTGACTTTTAAATTAAATCTTCTGTACAGGGCGTTGCTCGCTGGGATGGATAGGGCTAGGGTCTCCACGACAACTCTATTGATGACCTTAGTGAGACTCTGACTCCAAAAGCCGCACTTGCAACAACACTTAAATAAAAAGGCTTTTGGAGAAGACAGACTAGTAAAAGGGGGCTGCGAAAGCAAATGTACTAAAAAGACGAGGACGAGGCAGGCAAAAGCTGTATAAGGGAAGAAAGACAGTGGGCATGACGATACCAGATATCTCATCTGCGGAGTGAGTTTGTCCTCTCGTGCAAATAATGGATCCGAGTGCACTGCCTGGGAAGGCTGGGCCAGTGTTGCCTTGACGAGAAAGCTGAGGTGCAGCTGTGCGCCATAAATGATAGACTGGGGAGCCTGTGAGGGTTAGTGGGACGAAGCTTCGAGTCATCACAAGCCATTTTTACTGTCTGAAGTGAATGTTTTTCGCACTTAAAATAAACTTCTGGCTCATGTTTCTTTTAAAATGGGGAAAGAAAATTGAAACATAGGGAAACACAGAAAAGACAAGGTGGGGATTTAGGAGGTCTCTCAGAAACCTCGTACCAGTTTACCTACTTCGTTTCGACCGTTGTTTGTATGAGTGTGTGATTTTAGAATTATGTTATGATATAGCCTATTTATCAACTTGGTTTTTATCGTTAGTTTTAGTAACTTTGCGTTTTTTCATGTGGTGTGTGGAAACGGCGTGAAAAACCACCTACACGTTTTATCAATGTAGCGTGGACGCTTCTAAATACACTCTGACTCCCGAATAATACTTAAATGATTACTAATGAAGCTAGGGAACTACGAAAAAGCTACTTAATCAACGATAGACCAAGATGGGGTAAGATTCCCAGAGAGCGGGGCATCTTACAAGCTTGAGGGGCGGCTCTTACCCACCCGATGGGGTAAGACGCGCCTATGAAGCCTCAGTAAAATCATAATGGTTAGATAATGTGATATATTATCAGCAATTTCATCGACACTGTAAGGGAGATAAAATGATCATGCTACGACTTGGCATATAAAGCAGCGCTGTTCATACCGCGGTTATTCTATAATCCGGATTTCCCTAAACCCTGGGCATCATCAGGGTAATAGAGGACGGGTACACCAAATTCTGGTAGTGCAAGCCGCTAGATAAGTACAGAGATAAAAAATGCAAAATATCGCTGTAACTTTGCCACAATTTTCTCTTCAAGAGACGTTAATAAATGGCTCGAACATGATGAAACAGCAGCAAAAGCTCAAAAAAGAAAATCAAATGTATTACTTTTGTCACCATGATGGAGGAGAAACTGGTAGGTTCTTCCCAAATTTCTTCCAAACTATTAAGACTAAATATGGGCGCTCCAAAAAATAGCGGCAAACTCTGCACTTTGTTCATTCTTAGTTTTCAATAAAAATTGACAACAATTAGGTATCGGGCGTATTGTGGTACTGTTGCAAAAGCTTGTTTATTAGACGAGTTTGGTTTGCAGCAGATGTGAATTAGTTGCCGAAAACTTACCGAGATTTTGATTGCTAGTCAGTTTGGAACCCTCTCTCCTTTATCTTTTTTAAGGAAAAGGTATTTTTGTTCTCAAAAGTCAAGATACTGACTGCGTGTTGGCCCATATTTGTGTTCAAAAAAGGAACTCACTAAATGGAGTGAGTCTTTGCAGCTTGTTAAAACAAGTGATTGGAGTCCAATGTTGTGGAGAAGGCCTTCTTTCCTTCCTGAGTTCTTGGTCAAAAGTTCAATCATATGTAGGTAAAGTTTGTATTCTGACTCCACACTGAATGATTTTTGGTTACCATGGCAACTACAGATTGCCTGGTTTGCTTTTTAGTTTGAAGACTAGCAATGAAGCGTCGTACTCTCTGTGAACCAAAATAGAGATGAAGGAGATGAAATCGGCCTCTCTTAAACCTGTGCAAGGTTTCAGTGGTGTTTTGTTGAGCTGGCTGCAGCATCAACTTCGCGAATAGTGTACGCTGTACATATTCCTTGTTTTTGGTGTAGTTTCTCCCAGATGCGGACTCAGATATCAAGGCAGCATTGAGTAATCCAAAAATTCTTTCTGACGTGGAAAAGAAAATTGTATTTTCTGGTCCACTGTTACTGCAGGCTGTGATCCAAAACTTATTAGCAATGCTGATTTCTTGAGACGCTTCTTGCTTAGAAACTTCCATATGTGATGCGTCCCAGGGTACCAAGCAGTGACTATTTCCAGCTGTCAAGATTGGCTTAACTTCTAAGAGTGACTTTGCCGGTTATTGAGTTGCAGTACTTGTTTTTTATAGATTTAGCAAATAGTCTCGGTTTTTATTCATCCGTCGAGCGTGGCCACACCTAGTTTTTGGATGCAATCAATATGGTTGAGGGTTTTTGTAATAGTAACCATTTTCCAATCCAATTCTTATGTAAATCCACATCGAACAAGATTTGGCAGGATTTGGCATTGTGATGACTAGATTTCCCTTACAGTGCAGAGGGTGAGTCTGAGAGGTTGACTGGAGAGGAATTACTGTAACTGCTGCACATGGTCGAAACTAAACAAAACTCAAGAATTGTCTTAGCTTTGAAAAAATCATTAACAAATTCATCAACAGAACAGCTAACCCTTAAACAAAGCTTTAAACAGCCATGAAGGGAAGTGAAAGAAAGCAAGATGGTGTATTATAAGAAATGTTGTCATTTAAGATTGAAGTGTTGTATAGGACTACAGATCCTTTTCTTATCCAGCCAAAGTGACCCATCAGAAACCATCAAATTGCTGTATCCTGATTCTCAATTCTATCCGAATCACCTCTAGCCCATGGAAACTGAGCCTTTAAATTTACAAATTAGTTAAGAAATAGATGAAAAAAAAGCAGTTAGAGCAGGACTAGGTACTAAATTCGATATGTTTATAATATGGGCTACAAAAGTTGGCAGAACAAGCAGGACTCCTGACAGAAAATTTGAATGTTTTGTCCGTGGGTACTGAGCCAGAACTGATATCCCACTTGGACATTTAGTGGGATATCAGTTCTGGTTCAGTACCCACTGACAAAATATTCTAAGCCACCTGTCAAGAATCTGCTATTCTGCAGCTCATTACTAAACTTTTCAGGGCTGTTTTTTGCCCTAATTTTTTGTATTTTTTCTCATCTATTTCAGCAACTGAATTTGTAACTTAAAGGCTCGGTTTCTTTTTTTTTTTTTTTTTCCCCCCCCCCCCCAGTTCAGGAATGCAGCGAAGGACGAACCGTGGCACTTTGAACGGATACAAAGGATCTGTAACGAATAGAACACTTCAATCTTGAGTTAGTCAGCATTTCTGCACGCCATTCAATTTTCTTTCCTCTCCCTTCGCATATGTTTAAAGTTTTGTTTAGGAATTGCTGTTCTGTTGATGAATTTCGTGTATTTTTTTTTTTCTGAAGTGTTGATACAATTTTGTTTTGTTTGGATTTGTCTAATAAAAAGAGGATTACTACCCCCTCGATCAGCTTTCTCTTTATCACTGCCTTGAAATCTTTACCATCACAATGCCCAAATCCTGCCAGATCTGACGGATTTTTATTTTTTAGATTTTTAGTTGGGCATTGCCAAACTTTTTGATTGCGTCCCAGCTATGCGTGGCCACGCTCGACGATGAATAGAAACTGAGGACTATTTGTTACACCTATAAAAAACAAGTACTGCAACTCAATAACCTGC
>JAOTON010001040.1:0-92284 GCA_034440635.1 Lepas anatifera | reverse complement strand
CTGGTTCCCGGGATATCTTTTCAACAGTAAAAAAGTTGGCGACACCATATGACACTGGCAGTTGGTGCATCGATAAGCCCAAAAATTATTTATTACGTGTAAATATCGTATAAAGTTAGTGATAAGGGGATGAGGTGGCTTAGTGGATAGCACCCTGTCTTCTAAGCCACCGGTCCCGGGTTCAAGTCCCGGCGGAGCCTCTGAATAAGTCGATCTGATCCCCAAAATCCCTTCCAACAGGGTGAGAGTTTTGGACGCCGTATGACCCTGGCAGTTGGTGCGTCGTTAAACCCCAGCCCCAACAATTCTTAAAGTTAGTGATAAATGCTTATGTGCCTCTTTCCGGGCGACCAAAACCAATGCAGATACGTTAAGTTCAGATGGCAGCTAAGGATGCACGATAGTTAGGGGCCTCTGAGCCAGCTAGGCTTTCGAAAGATTGCACGAGCTTAAAACACCCTTTAGCCCAAGGGGCTCAATATTAGGCTGCGGGAGTTCTCAAAAATTTATCGAGGCTAAAAGATTTAAACTCAATGAAATCCCAAAACAATATACTGATAATAATCTCTCGGGCTAAACCAGAATCAGACCAGCTTAACATTTCAAGTCCAATTTTAGTCTTGTTGGTAATATACCCTCTCAGGTCAAGGGAGCAGCGTAGGCTTCAGGGGCGTACGCAGACCCGAGTTTTGGGGGCAAACCCATGTCTGCCTGTCCTCCTGTGGGGGAGAAGGGGGGTGGGAGCGAAGATGTTTTGCTCTACATACCTATTGTAAACACCTTTTTCAGTGCTCGACAGATCTAGTATAAGCTACCTCTCCAAGTGCATGATCGCTCTCCGGGGAGGGGGAGGTGGAAGCGAATATTTTGGTTGCTCTACAGGCTTAGTGTACACACCTTTTTTCAAAAATTTCTCCGGCGTTTGGGGGGAAAAGATAGTTTGGCCCCCCTCCAGCGCTTTGGGGGCCATGACCGGAATGCCCCCCTGCGTCCGCCAAAGGTAGGCTTTGGTTACAAGGTCCCCTGGGTAATATTCTGGTTTCGCCCAACCAGAATATGTAAAACAATATTTATCCTAAAATATTTTCATTTCAGCGACACATCGAACAATTTTAACATCAATAATAGCTGGAACCAATGTCGTGCTAAATTTCGAAGAGTAGTAGCTCTCGAGTTGGTGGATTTCATCAGAGAAACATTCACTATTCACTGCCCTTTTACCCTCGGTGGTCGCACGTGGCAACGAGACCCCTCAAACAGCACCCAGTTCTAATGGAGGACCCAAGGGGAGGGGGACAATACGTATTTTCTCCCCGAACGAAAAAGCTCGGAGCAAAACCATAATGTTATCCCCCTCCCCCAAGCTGTCGACCTTTTCCCCGGCTCCTTTTAAGTTCATAAGCAAGGTGTTGGTGCTTTAACTGAAGAAATCATTTTCAAACAGAACCAGTCAACTTAAGTGTGAATATTGGAGCCTGGTCCTCTTGATATTTAAAATCGTATTTGGATGAATGATCCTTGGATATCGAAAGCAAGCATTTTGTGGCCCACATATTTCACCCAGTGACGCCTGTTTGTTTTGCTTTCCGACTTATATTTACTCCCCACTCCCCGCCTCCCCAACCTGCCGGCTAGTTAGATTGTTGCAAAAGCTTTCACTGCGCGACGCTTTTTCTTGCGTTTCGATTTTTGTTTGTCCCACCAAAACTACCGCCTAGATCCATCACTGACCAATTTTACCGCTAATGATACTCTCAACAACGATCACTATCACCGCTAAAGCTGCTACATAGGCTTTTATACCTTTGTAATACTGCTACAAATTATCTAATATTTTCAGCATAAAATATGATCATATCCTTCCGACAAGTGAGGGTGCTGCCAAAAGGCCGCAAGAAACCTAGCGCTGATTCCCTGGCTCAACTCCCCCGGGTTCAACTCCTTGGGTTCATGTCCAGGCAGATTCTCTGAGTGGTATGATTTTTTTATGCCCACTACCCATTTAAATAGGTAGGCAGGAGTGCCCTTCCATACCCGTGCGGTCATACCCTAATTTTATCCGATTGAATACACAAGAAAATAGGTTAGTTTCATTATGTTAGTTGACCGCACCACTCCCCGCTCTTTTTATATATAAGTTACTCTCTGCCTTATCCCGATTTTAGTATGTTCCCACGTCATGGCCCCAACGAAGGCTTAGGTTAACTAGTTACTATCGATGGGGCCAGGACGATAGTCATGTTAGGGTATTAGTGGGGTGGGTTAGTTCCTAAATGGGCTATGAGACCAAGAACATGTCACATTGAAGAAAGGTGAGAAAAACGTAGTGAAGAGAGAGAGAGAGAGAGAGAGAGAGAGAGTTGGTGAAATCAATACATTAGGAGCTTATGTCTGGAAAGAAGAACGAATATTTCAAGAGCAAAGGACAAACAATGCGTTATTATTGATTTTGATTTGTTTTAACCCCGCTCATCTATTTCCTCTGATAGATATTTATTGAAAAGAAATTTTCTGACCTGTTTTTTAAGACTGGATTTCTCTAGGGGACTTCGTTCAGCTTTGGAAATAATGGACACATTATATCATTCCACACCCTTGGAGCGTAAATCGAAAATGCAAACTGTCTATAAATTGTAGATGCAAAAGGAACTTTTAAAGTGATGAACTAACCTGGTGCTGCTAGATATGTGAAGTTCCAAGAGAGATGCAATGGCAGTGGGTAAGGTTCTATTGAGATATTTTGAAAGAACGACAATGTGTTGTTCCTTTACAATATCAGAAAGCTTGACCAGCTCTAATGTTATAAAGAGTTGATTTGTTGGATGGAAAAAGGGTTTCTTAGCAATTATCCTAACGGCTCTTTTTTGTAACTTAAATAGACGATCAAGTTTAGTGGCATAGTTCGAGCCCCAGACAATGCACCAAATCTCTCCTTACAGGGTGAGAGTTGGTAACGCCATATAACTTTGAGAGCTGGAGCGTCGTCTAACCCCAACAATTTTTGTTAGAGACTATCGCAAACGCTATGCCAAGCTTGCACCGTGTGGTGTCAGTCTAGAGGCCAGTTCATGGAAACTCAATCCTCCCCAGTTAAAGCAATGGTTGCCGTTCGTTGAGGGAGACGACTGCGTGATTTTAGTCAAGCGAGGGCACAGTTTTATGCTCCCGAGAAATAGACTCTACAAAGGTTCTCGAGCTGGAAATTTAAAAATTCTCTGTGGACGGAATTAAGCTCATTTAGTTGGAAGCAATTGTCCCATAATAAATAATCGCCGCCACCGACGGAACAGTGATAGAGCCAGTGAACCGTCACCCTTGACAAGAAAATTTCCCATCTAAAAACAAAACCTCGTCAGGTTCAGGCTTCTTGAGACCTTCGCAAAATGCTGCCCACACAATGCCTGATTTTCCTATTGTTTCTTAAATCGCGATGTTTAATGAAAATTGGGGGCCTGCTCCCACCATAGGGGGATTCAGGATCACCGATGAGGGTCACCTTGCCGGGGGTGGGACGTCATCCGTACAAATTGGGTGCCACTTTTGGCCGGTAAAAGCTTTCAGGTGGGTGCCAAATCCTATGGCGGGGTGCCGATTTTCGCATCCTGGGGGAGGGGTGGAAGTGACATTTCAGGAAGTGCCATCGACCGTTTAGAGGAATGCTGTGATCATTTTAGGGACGCCGAGGGTCAATGAGGGGGGACCTGCATTCCTTTACCCTTGGTTCCACCTATGACTCCAACTGTCCCCTCTTCTGACGAGTATCTGAAAATATTATTTTAATGAAACCTCCAAACAAAGTTGTATCACTGTATCAGCCGTTTTACCAGAATCCTGTCTAAATAAACATGCAGGTGAGGGGAGCCCGGCAGCCAATGACAGCTTACATGTTTCGCAACCCAAGCACAAGGACGGATATAGGAGGGAAAATTCGTGTGCTTCCCCGCAGCAAAATATATTCCGATGGTTGGCCCCATCTGTGCCCATCTTATTGGATATTGCTCCCCCTCAAAAAGCAACTCGTGGTTCTGCCACTGCATTGCGTGGTTTCTGCCACTGACCGGGGCCCCAGGTCAGTGACGCCAGTTGTCCAGCACACAGCAACACAGTGGGAGCAATTGCAATACGAGTGCCCCTCAGACACGACAAGATTTGTGAGAGGGATGAATGAGCTGGCAAAATGCCAACCGCCCATTCATCTGTGAGGTCAGGTATGGGCGAGAGGGTCAGGGATTATCAGAGGCGGTGGCAAGTCAGCCGAAGACTACCCCGTCAGAAAGCAGCAAAATCAGTAATTGTGTAATATTTTCTCACCCAGATGTCAGATTAGTAAATAATGGTGACCACTGGAAAGCTCTTGAAAAAAATACACATGATGCACCCATTTCTAAACCTATAGGCACCATAGGATGCAAGATATCCATCCTAAACCGGTCGAGCCTAGTTATGGCAATTTCAATTGGGGGGACTGTACATAGTGTGAGTGCGCTGTATGAATGAGACTAAGCTACTAACACAAAAATGTTCCCAGGAAGGGAACGCAAAAATATTAAAAAAACACCCGCCGCACTGGGGGGCACCGAGCCTGCTTTGACCTGGTGGGTGGGGGTTTCCAACACTCCCTCGAACTCGGCTCCTAAGCGGGATAGCGAGAAACGCGGTGGCTGGTGGATATCCCATGACATTTCTCGAGGAGACGACATCTGCCACTTTTTGGCTCAGGTCAATATTGAGGTCATAACAGGTCAAAGAAGGTGGCACGTTAGAGTAGAATTTTGGGCTCTGGTGTCCGACAGAGATTATATAGGTATTAATTTTTTGCACAAGCTATTAGTTTTCTCTCGTTATGGCGAATGATGTATAAGATAACTGCACTAGGTCAAAACATAAAAATGACCTCACCTGAGGTCAAGTCAAGAACACTATCTGATCTAGCATAGTCAACATGGATATAAATCGCCTTGCGATAACAACCAAATGCGATAATAATAATAATAATAATAATGTTTATTTCACACTCATGATGTATATCACACATGCATTCACATACGCATCACATATCATTACACGTGCATATCAGATGTCATTAGTCAAATACACACACATCATAATATAGTACGTAATACTTGCCTAAAACACTGTTTGAGGCAGCTCTAATCGACATTAAATCAGCCAATGCCTTCTTTGATTTCTGCAGCTTTGTGCGATATCATACCTCTCAAGCATCGCCTAATGTCTGAATAGGAGCTACTGTCCAAATCTAATGGAGAGGTGATGATCTGTATCTGACCTTCGGTCATCGATATGAAAAATCCCGGAATGCACTTGGTAGTACCCAGTGGGCCCATTATGTGGTTAAAGTTTAAATTCGATAGGTTTACCCTTGTCTTACTTCTGTGTTGTAACTCATCATCATAGATTCTATTAATGTGCGCGCGTTAAAGACCGCGGTCATTGACGGGGAGGTCAGGTCACGTGATGTGACGTAGTATCCGCCGGACGCCGTGCCAGTGACCTCCAAGTGTTGTAATGGCGCGCAGAAACCGGTTTTAGGCGAGGAATTTGCCGGAAATGTGTGGCTCAGGCGAAGGATTCGCCGGAAATGAGCAGCGCCGTGTGGAGAGGGGAGTGACCTGATTTTATTTTCATATCTTTAATTTCTATTGGTTATCATATGGGAAGAGCAGTCGGAGATTAAGAGTTTATAAGTATTCATAAATCAGCGAGAAGTTACCAGAGGACAATTAGTGAAAGCTTAAATTCCCAGGTCTTAACCACCTCACTTAAATCATTCTGTCACCTTAGGCATTATTGGAGGTGAGGTCATTTGACCTGCACTGTTGACCTGACTTGAGATGCCCCAACCTAAAAATTTTGGGGAAAGTGTGCAATTGATGAAGGATGAGGTGTGCCAAGTACGGCGGCACTTCACACCGCCATTTTTTCCTGCCACCGGAAAAAAACTCGAAGGGGATATTCAAACACTCCCCATCGGGGCGAGGGTTAGTTAGGAGGTGGCATAGTTTTTGTCGTTGAGGTCATAACGATGAGTTTACCGGTTTTCGCTGACAGGCACTGCATTGCATGGTAAAAGTTCATTTTCTTTTGATTGCATATCTAGATTTGGGAAGAGGAAGGAGGTAAGTATAACACCGCCCACTCCTTTCCTCCGGAACCGATCGAGAACTCGGCGCCTCCACACTGGCTCCTGGCGGTTCCAAAAAGCACCGGTCCACCCCTGAAATCTTGCTTTCCACCCTCTCCACCCACAAAATGCGCACTTGCCTTCAATGTGGTTTGGTACTCGATTATCTTATATTGACGATATATTTATATTTGTATATTCAGTATATATATATATATATATATATATACATATGTAGTCGCCTCCACTTGTTTGACGACATGTACCACGGCTGGCTCCGTGAAAAGGCATGGCTGCCGCTTCAAATTTATATTACATTTTCGCCATTACTTTAGCTTACATCTGCTTACTTCAGGTAATTTCTCCTTACTTCTGCCCTGAAACACATTACAAATATTCAAGGTAACACATTGCACACCGTCCTATGAATATTAGTTAATGATACCAACCAAATTGGCATACCAGCCCAAATGCCATGGAGGGGCGGTGGTGGAGTGGTCAGCATAGCTGGCTTCCACGCAGCCGACCCGGGTTCAAGCCCGGCGGCTTCCAACAAGGACAAGCTGGCTCCCGAAAACCCTCCAACAGGGAGAGAGTTGGCGACGCCATATGACCCTGGCAGTTGGTGCGTCGATAAGCCCCAATAATTTTTATCAAATGCCATGGAAGTGGTATCAGTAAGCAAAACAAACATCTATGCAAATCAGTTTCAACAATAATCCAAGACACCAACTAAAAACACTTCCGTCCCCGAGGTAGATACTGTAGCACTAAGCACAACACCAGCACCGTTGTCCGCCAGACCCGAAATGACCTAGGTCACACGCGTGGCCAGCAGCCGCCTGGCGGTGCTGTGCGGAAACCACTAGTAAGCCTAAATTTAATTTTTGAGACTTTTGCTAGCCAATAACAGAACCAGAGTAATTATTTTCCATCAATTCAAGTCTTTACCTAATATTAGTTAACATAACTCCTCAAATACCCAACTTAATAATAATTTCTACAGTATGACCGGAACTATGTCAACCAAGAGATCTACATAACTTATATAGTAGATTTATATGATGTAGTAGATGTAGTAGGTTATAGTAGATCTAGATGTCAACATCTACCGCAACCGGTGGTGACACGATCAACCCAAAGCGGTAGGGCGCTAATGTTGTCGCCTTTACATACAAATCACTAGAAAGCGTTGCTCTTGTGACAACCAGCAAATCAGCCGTAGACACCAGTCTACATATACAACACACGGAATGAGCATAAATTCCCAAGCATTCAGTGAAAGGTGGCTTTTGCTATTGCCACGTTTCACAATGACGTGACACTTCAGTTATTATTACGTCAAATATCCATTGAAAAATAACGTTATGGTATTTTATGTTGGTTGCGTTATTATTGAATTTTAGCTACGGATACCATGGAGAACATGATTTTGATATCGATAGCTTAATCGATATTGTAAGATCGATTAAATAAATATAAGTGAAGTACAGTTCAAGCAATGACCGAAATCGTTGCAGTACCGAAAAATGGTATACAATCCCTGCAATGGTGAAACGCAATTACTTTTGTGTAGGCAACATCATCCGAAAAAGAATGTGCCCGACGCTCACATTTTGGAAAATCCGTAGCGTGTCGACGATGAGCGATGGTGGCGTCGATGAGGCGCCCCTTACTGCGAACAGTTGCAATCCCTCTTATAATCATGTATTTTGCTGGCTCAAAAACATCACTGTCGAAAGCTTTTAGCGTGGGCATCAAGCTCATTTTCCCTGAATGCGATTTTGAAGACATGCAATGACAGGGGCTGAGCCAACTTCGCCCTGACGAGAGGATGGGCAACGGCCCGCCAAAAATATAAAAACCACGCTAGTTAGCAAAAAAGGTAAATGGCGTTAACACGCGCATTAACGGGGGACGGGTACCCGCCCCCCTCGGGTTTTTCGGAGTCAGCAAAAACGGCGGCGCGTAGCGCCGCGGTATTTATCATACTTTTTCCCTCATCATTTTTACAACTTCTGTGAAAATTTTAAGGTTAGGTCATCTTAGGTCAGGTCACCAGTACAGGTCAAGTGACCCGACCTCAAAAAAGTTTAAGATAGCATAAGTCGGAGCAGCGTGAACTTATCCTATTGAAACTCATATCACATAATGGGCCCACCGGATTCTCTAAAATATGTTTCGGTATTTTTGAGATCGGTAACCTAAGGTCAGGTACGAGGCATGACCTCTCTATTGGAAATACATGGGAAAATGGTTTTTACTGTATAACTCAGTAACGGAGAGCGATAGAGCGTTTATTTTAGCTTCATTAGACTCGCCATGGCTTTGCAATTCCAATGATATGCATTTTATATAATTTGACCCTGACCTGACCTCAGATCAGGTCAAATCCTTGATTTGACCTAACAAGGTCAAATTATATATAATTCGATTCAGCTTGCTGCGAGGATTCATATAGTTTAAGTCGTTTTGCTCTATCTTCATCTGTTCAGATTTAATGGCCGAGAAAACTTAATTTACATGTTATCCCTATTACGGCATGTTTTGAGCTCTGGTGACCTTAAATGTGACCTGAAAAAATAGTTCAAATATTTTCGATGGAGAAGTGGATGGGCAGCCCAACGCCGTTTACCGTTTTTCACTACCTACCGTGGTTCTTGAGATCTTAGGGGGTCGGGTACCCGCCCCCTCGTCAAAGCGAAGGTGGCTCAGACCCCTGTCAATGCGCGTGTTAATAGTTATGACCTAATCTTTGAAGAAAGTGTTCAAAGTATTTCTTGGGTCAAAACTGAGGTAATTGGAGAAAAAGTATCCCAATTCGAATACAATGTGATGGAATAGAAATACAGCTTTTCAGTCCTACCATTTGCTGTAGAAGAAATACCATGTATATGAATTGTCTCTGGGAAGTTTTTCTGCAAGCGGCGTCGAATGATAAAATATTGTGACTATGCTAGGTCAAAGCTAAGATTTGGCCTGACATAGGGTCAGGTCAAAATTTAACTGTGTTAAAACGCATATAATTAAAGCTACAGTAATAGGCAAGGCGAAATATATCAAAATAAACAACATGGCTCCGTTCCCAAAAAAGGTTCTGAAACTTCAACCATTGCACCAATAAATTTCCAAAAGACACGCCATGGTTCATAACCGACCTCAGGTCATCGATATCGGAAATCCTGAAAAAATTGTATGCCCGATGGGCCCTTTGTGTGGCATGAATTTTAAATTCATAATGCAAGCATTTTCTTGCTCATGTTGTCTTGCACTTTTTTAGGTGAGGCTTCTTGGCCTGCACTGATGTCCTGACATGAAATGACCCGAACGGAAAATTTTGATATTCGTTGTTAAAACGTTCAAACAAAAGCCATAATGAGTACAGTGGCGTTGCGCGTAGGAGACTTTCAGGATATTTGCGAAAACCCGACGGGAATGGTTACCCACCCCCGTCCTGGTAATGCGTGTACTCGATACGAAATCGGTCAGGTGCACCAACTGTGAGTACCGTTGGAGACTAAATTCTGAAGTACTTCTTTCCTTCTCACTTATCTAGCACCTGCAGAGAGATCATGATCGTACCATCATAATTTTCATTACTCTACAAAAGGGGAATGCTGCCTATCTGATGGCCATTTCGTATTAAAATATAGCTAAGAAAAATACAATAATGCTGTATCATTTTATGTATTACGTCCAACAATAAATTTCAGAATTTCAACCAGTCTTTACAGGTATAGCTCAGCTATACCAAGATAATTTTTCAGAACTACAGAAACAACATGATTATTCTGAAATCAAGGTAGACTATATCTGTCTTCAGCTATCAGTATATCAGAAGCGCAGTATAGTTACAGCTGTTTTTCGGCATGAACGGGATGCGGAATAATACGATTGTTATGCATTTTTTTGTCATCTGAACTATCCCATTGCCTATTGCCATGACACTGGCTAGAGTACTTGAGCTTGAAGTGCATTTTCTAGCCCGCCGGAGTCGACAATTCTGGAGGTCTTGGCAATGGTTAAACGATGCCAGGCGTGCCGCCTATACATATATATATATATATATATATATATATATATATATATTATATTGATATATATATATATATATGTGATATAGGTGAACACACAGAAAGTTATCTAATTTATATTTAATTTACAAACGTTTCACTGTTGCACAGCTTCATCAGTGTAATACCAAATTATAAAAATATCAATATCAAATTACAAAGTTCAGCACACAGCAGGACACAATATTTCAAACTGATTCGACAGGACATGATTTTGATTTTCATTTCTTTTCTTCTCCAGTTCTCGTGCTTAATGTTTTATGTTTTTTCTTTTATAGCTAGTTTTGCCCCCCAAGACGCCCAACTTACAAAACCTGACCGAAGGTTAGTGTTCGGAAGAACTGGAATGAAGGCTGCTTCGAGTGTTTTCCTAATCTGCTTGTTTTCCGTTTCGGCTAAAACTTCAGAGCTATCAAATTTTGGTAAGTGGTCACATTTGTCTATGTGAACTACTAACGCATTTGATGTTCTATGAAATCTAACGTCGCGCTTATGTTCCTGTATCCTTGTTTTCAAACCTCTGCCCGTTTCCCCTATATAAGATTTTGAACATCCAGAACATGGAATGCTGTAAACTATGTTGTTTTCAGAAGTAACCCTTTCTTTATGTTTTAGAATTTCTCCAGTCTTCGCTCCTGAAACTATCCCTACATTCAAACCTGAACGTGCTAAGAATTTTGAAATCGTAGTAGCTGCTTTCGAGTTCGGAATGGATATGTAGCGGTCTGATTTAGAATCGGGTTTTTTCTTGACGTGTTTTCCTTTATAAATCTTCTCTGCCTTTTGTTTGAGCATGAATAGCCACCCTCGGGGATATTTAAGTGTTTCAAATCGTTTGCAGATATGATCTATTTCAGCATGTAGATATTCAGCACTGCAAATCCTAAATGCTCGTAAAAAGAAGCCGATCACAATGCCACTTTTTGTTTTTTCACTATGTCCAGAAAAATAATGAATGTAGTCCTCTTTGTTTGTTGGTTTTCTGTAAACCTTAAATTTTAGTCCATGATCAGTCCGAATGATTACGGTATCCAGGAATGCTAAAGAATTTTCACTTTCGATCTCTAAGGTGAATTGTATATTTTGGTCAACATTGTTGAGCCTCGTTAATTTTTCTTCCAGATTCATGTTTTTGGGAACTGCTATAAAGACATCGTCGACGTATCGAACCCAGAAGCTATCCCGCCCCATGATTTCTTGGTATTTTTCCTGTTCTAGACGTTCCATGTATAAACATGCGGCTACCGGGCTCAGGGGGATCCCATAGCAAGTCCTCTACATTGTACATACTCATTTCCTTCAAAAGTAAACGAACCAAAGTGCATGCACAATGTTACCAACCCTATGAAGTGTGATTTAGATAATGGAAGCGTATTTACATCAATCACGTCAACAGCGGATTTGATAGCTTTTAATGCTCCATCTATCGGCACATTTGTGAATAGAGATATTACGTCCAGGCTTGCAAGTTTCATGTTATTTATGTTTACGCCCTTCAGCCTATCCATGAGTTCTGATGTGTTCCTTAAATGGGTCCCACTTATCACTCCCAGGCATTTACTTAGTGGTTTAGCTAAGATTTTAGCCAGTTTATGGGGTGCACTGCCGATACCAGAAATTATAGGTCTCATGGGAATGTTTGGTTTGTGCACTTTTGGAAGTCCTTTTTAGTTGGGGTGGTCTGGGGGCCTCCTCGATGAGATTTAGTAGCTTCTTTCCTTTTTCAGATTTTTTCAAAATTCTCCGTGCTTCTTTGTTGAATGATTTTGCTTCCTTTGCTGAATGCCCGTTCTTCGACTTCTTGTAAGTTTCTAAGTCATTGAGAAGATTCTTCATTTTTTCTTTGTAGGCTGAACTATCCATGATGATGACACCCCCTCCCTTATCTGCCTGCGTCACAATTATGTTTTCATCGTTTGCAAGATCTTTTAAAGCTTTTAAATATCTGTTTGGAAGGGTTGATGTCTCTTTTTTCGCCAGTGCATAGCAGCAAGCCAAAACACCTTGAATGAAACCTTTTTCTGTGTCACTATCGTTCCACCTGTAATTGCGATTCACGTGTTCCACAAATGTAAATTTATCTTTGCCGGAGTCAAATTTCAGCCCAAAGGAGAGAGCCTGTTTTTCTTCCTCTGATAACGTTCTTGATGAAAGATTAGTCACTATGTTTTCGTTACCAGCAACGTTCCATGGGCTTTCTTGGCACAGTTTCTTAAGTTTTAATCGCAGACTGGCTTGTTGCGTCGTATTGAGCTCTTTAAGCTTTTGTTCGTGGTACGATGATAAGTGCGTTCCAGTTCGTTCGTTCTTTAACTCGTATATTCTATGTTTCAAATGTTCACAAGCTTCTTCTAAGTATGCTTTTGCAGAGTCCGTAAAGGGTTTCGTGTCACTTCTAAGTTGTATCAGAGACGACCTAGGTAGAACTTTTCTTGCAAGCAATCTGTAAGAAACTTGAGTCTGTTGAAGCAGCTTGAAATCTTCTTCCTGGTGCTGAATTCTTTAAGTATATCTTTAACATTTCTTCTGTGTCCACCAGACAAATGTGGGGTTATCACAGACATAATGTGATATAGGTGAACACACAGAAAGTTATTTAATTTATATTTAATTTACAAACGTTTCACTGTTGCACAGCTTCATCAGTGTAATACCAAATTATAAAAATATCAATATCAAATTACAAAGTTCAGCACACAGCAGGACACAATATTTCAAACTGATTCGACAGGACATGATTTTGTTTCTGTGTCCTGCTGTGTGCTGCTGTGTCCTGCTGTGTGCTGAACTTTGTAATTTGATATTGATATTTTTATAATTTGGTATTACACTGATGAAGCTGTGCAACAGTGAAACGTTTGTAAATTAAATATAAATTAAATAACTTTCTGTGTGTTCACCTATATCACATTATGTCTGTGATAACCCCACATTTGTCTGGTGGACACAGAAGAAATGTTAAAGATATACTTAAAGAATTCAGCACCAGGAAGAAGATTTCAAGCTGCTTCAACAGACTCAAGTTTCTTACAGATTGCTTGCAAGAAAAGTTCTACCTAGGTCGTCTCTGATACAACTTAGAAGTGACACGAAACCCTTTACGGACTCTGCAAAAGCATACTTAGAAGAAGCTTGTGAACATTTGAAACATAGAATATACGAGTTAAAGAACGAACGAACTGGAACGCACTTATCATCGTACCACGAACAAAAGCTTAAAGAGCTCAATACGACGCAACAAGCCAGTCTGCGATTAAAACTTAAGAAACTGTGCCAAGAAAGCCCATGGAACGTTGCTGGTAACGAAAACATAGTGACTAATCTTTCATCAAGAACGTTATCAGAGGAAGAAAAACAGGCTCTCTCCTTTGGGCTGAAATTTGACTCCGGCAAAGATAAATTTACATTTGTGGAACACGTGAATCGCAATTACAGGTGGAACGATAGTGACACAGAAAAAGGTTTCATTCAAGGTGTTTTGGCTTGCTGCTATGCACTGGCGAAAAAAGAGACATCAACCCTTCCAAACAGATATTTAAAAGCTTTAAAAGATCTTGCAAACGATGAAAACATAATTGTGACGCAGGCAGATAAGGGAGGGGGTGTCATCATCATGGATAGTTCAGCCTACAAAGAAAAATGAAGAATCTTCTCAATGACTTAGAAACTTACAAGAAGTCGAAGAACGGGCATTCAGCAAAGGAAGCAAAATCATTCAACAAAGAAGCACGGAGAATTTTGAAAAAATCTGAAAAAGGAAAGAAGCTACTAAATCTCATCGAGGAGGCCCCCAGACCACCCCAACTAAAAGGACTTCCAAAAGTGCACAAACCAAACATTCCCATGAGACCTATAATTTCTGGTATCGGCAGTGCACCCCATAAACTGGCTAAAATCTTAGCTAAACCACTAAGTAAATGCCTGGGAGTGATAAGTGGGACCCATTTAAGGAACACATCAGAACTCATGGATAGGCTGAAGGGCGTAAACATAAATAACATGAAACTTGCAAGCCTGGACGTAATATCTCTATTCACAAATGTGCCGATAGATGGAGCATTAAAAGCTATCAAATCCGCTGTTGACGTGATTGATGTAAATACGCTTCCATTATCTAAATCACACTTCATAGGGTTGGTAACATTGTGCATGCACTTTGGTTCGTTTACTTTTGAAGGAAATGAGTATGTACAATGTACAATGTATATATATATATGTGTGTGTGTGTGTGTGTGTGTGTGTGTGGGGAAATCATTACAGCCATTTATATGTTTTTTACGGCAAAATGCTTCCCATCAGTAGCTTGATTCGTCAAAGAATCAATATATTGTACACAGAGGATAATTACAAAAAATTAGTGGTATCTCTAATTCGTTTTAGCCCTCTCCCCCAACCTACGGTTCATTTAGCAAAAATCATACACTCTTTTACCGTGGATGTTTCTGGTTTTAGTATTGCAATCATTCAACGTTTCTTCTTCAGCATTCAGAATGTGTTAGGTCATATCATAAACTCGAGTCTCGTAACAGGTTCAGTGCCACTTCAGTGGAAGCACGGCTTGGTTGTGCCAATACCGAAAGGTGGCGACACAACCCAGCCATCTAACTGGCGGCCCATCACCATCCTCCCCGCAGTAAAAAAGATACCAGAGTGCATTGTTCACAATCAGATCAGTTCATAATTCAACAAAAATCACCTTTTCTCTCATAACCAACACGGGTACCGGAAATATTACTCCACCTAAACAGCACTCACTATGATAAAAGACCAGGCCTACCGTGTAATGGATAATGATTAGATTTAGATCCTTGTCCTCACTGATGTTTCAAAGGGTTTCGATGTAATTTACCACAACATTTTGTTAGAGAAATTTGAACAGTACGGTGTAGACAAGCACTGGCTTGGCGCCTATCTCAAAAACCACTACCAACAAGTGAAAATCACATCTCGTAACTATGCAAATTCAATAATTGGAATTCCTGAGAATGCACAGTCGTCAAAATCTCTCTCAAATTCTGTAGGTGTATTCCAAAGCGGAAATTTTCCTATCTGATGTTCTTCATATCTGCCAACGATATGAACCTCTACATTGAAAAATCTACAATAGTTCAATTCTGTGACGATTTCAATTGATACTATCAGGACCAAAACAAAATCTCGCGGCCATGATATCAACACTTGAACGTGACATTGCGTCTCTTTTTGATTGGGTCTCGCAAAATTCCCTAAAATAAACCCGTCAAAAACATAAGTACTCCTAGTCGACACTCGTGCCATGCTCAAATATATTTATCAAGTTTGCATTCGGGTAGGTGATTCCATGGTCACTGAGACAAGACAGGTTACAAATTTAGGTATACATATGGACCGTCACCTCACAAACGAGCCGCATGTAGACCATCTCACCCAGAAATGCACCGTTATCCTTATTGTATTTGTATTCGTATTATCCTTAAGCACATCCCAACAAGCTTGGTTTTCCATGGTCGTGTCATTACTGGACAGAGTAAGATAAAGTGAGGCAAAAGATATATGCATAGTCATTCACATATTCACACATACAATTAGTAGCATTCATGCATATTCTACACATCATTTTCCATTCTGTTCGTTCGTCGTGAGGACTTTCTCCACTCGAGTTTAAACAATTGGAAAAAGTTTTCGGCCTGTATTTCAGGCCTTCGTCAGCAGTTTAGAAGCACAATTCAAAAACAATAAAAACCAGGACTGTTTTTGAATTGTGCTTCTAAACTGCTTACGAAGGCCTGAAATACAGTTCGAACACTTTTTCAAATTGTTTAAACTAGATTGTAGGAAGTCCTCACAACGAACGAATTATTTACGACTCCGCTATGACATTTCGAGAATTCCCCATTCTGTTCTTAAACTGCTAGTGCAATCACTTGTCATATCCCACATCAGATACGGAATTGCTGTATTCGGCACCTGCAGTAAAACACAACTTCATAGGATCCAGAGAATCATTAACTCTAGTACACGAGTCGTATCCGGGAAGGGAAAATTCGACCATATTTCGTGCGAAGTCACTAGACTACGTCTTCCCAGCCCTTCCAATCCACTGGCATTTCAGCAGCTCAGGCTAATCCGTTGCATACAACGTACCGGAGAACCGTCTGTGTTAAACAGTATGATTCGGCCTACCGTGCAGATGTACCAGACCACACAAGCCGGACATTTGCGGTCAACGCGTGCCAAAACGAATGCAGATAAGCGCAGGCTATCTCATACGGCTGTGTCAAGTTACAAAACCCTGCCACACGAAGTTAACGCACGTCCCGGTGTGGCTCCGAGCCACTTTCGCCCTGGTGGGGGTGTCTTAACACCCCCTTGAACTCGGCCTCTATGACAGGTCAAAGAAAGTGGGATTTTGAGTATATTTTTTTGCTCTAGTGTCTGACCGAGTTGAGTAAGAATAAATTTTTAGGCACCATTCGCTTCTCTCGCAACAGCAAATCCAATAATGTATTAACATGACCATACTAGATCAAAACACAAACCTCAGGTCAGGTCAAGGTCACTTGCTAACCAAGCACAGTCAATATGCATATCAGTCGACTCGCAATATCAATCTAAACGCAATGATACCAAAATAAAAGCTCTATCAACCATATCATGCAAAGTTATTGACCTAAGTCTAAAAATGCTTAAGTAGCCCCTGATAACATCTCAGAGGTCAGGGGTAAAACATTTAAACATGAACCTGGAAAGACCAGGGTGGCCTAGTGGCTTCGGTGCCAGTCTTCGGATCGGATAGCATGAATTAACGTGGGCTCAATCCCCTCGGCGGGAAACCGCCTTCCGTGTCCGATCTGACCCTGTAGGGAGGATTCTTTAACACGCACGGCAATTTTTCCCGTAATTGGGCAAGTGTGGCTGTTGGGAGTGGCCCAAATGAAACAAATGAATAAACAATAAATGGGCCCAGGATAATACGATTTGGAGAATATGAAGGTATTATTAGCTGTACCTACACAAAAACAGTCCAATTCTTTTTCCCATGTATTTCCAATGGGAAGGTCATGGTCCGTGTCTGACCCTATGTCATCGATATGGAAAATCACGGAATACATTTTGTAGCAGTCGTTGGGGAAGTTATGTGGTATAAGTTTCAATCCCAGAGATTTACTCCAATTCTCATGCTAAGTTGTTAAGATGTTTCCTGGCCTCTCCCCTCGAATCTGGAAATGTAAAAAACACTGAAGATTATATATTCGGGCACAGCCCTTCATCAGAATCGTGGAGTAAATACCAATAATTCTCAGTCCTAGTATAGCCAGACCTCGAATTCGAGGTCTGGCTATACTAGGACTGAGAATTATTGATATTTACTCCACGATTCTGATGAAGGGCTGTGCCCGAATATATAATCTTCAGTGTTTTTTTACATTTCCGGATTCGAGGGGAGAGGCCAGGAAACATCTTAACAACTCATCATCATGCTCCTCGCCGCAGCACTTCAAAACTTATCAATTCTCATGCTAGCTTAAACACGTTCGGAGGCAAGTTCACTTGACTTGCGTTGGTGCCCTGACCTGAGATGACCTAACCTCAATTTTTAGGGAAGTTGTGGAGTTGATCAAGGAGAAGATGTGCCAAGTACGGCGGCGGTGGGGGCGGCGCCGTTTTTTTCGTTCCGCTGGAAGAACACAACAACCCCCACCCCAACCGCGTAAGGGTTAACCTTCGACATATACTTGTGTGTTATTTGTAGGCACAATATACACATGCATAATAGCAATAAAAGCTTCATTTTGCACATTATTTGTGACAAATTATAACTATTTTCGGAGGGCAGTATAAAGGATTTCTTTGAATAATTAAAAAAAATATTGAGTCACCAAGCGTTCAGAGTCGACGATAAACTTGCAGCAAAACATGCATGGTGCAGTTTGATAGTTAGCTGGCTTAGAATGTTCATTTAACTTAGTCTCGAGGCCTTTCATAAGTTACCGTGCAGGAATGCACGGTTGTATGAGGCGACGAGATTATGCGGAGCCCGAGTGGGAAACAAATGTCCCGAATTATCTGATATAACATGTCTAATCCCTACGGAGAACCGAGAAGCTTTCGCGAGGTATGATACATTATCTGTCATGCAATCGATTGATCAGATGCTTTCAACTTCAAAGTGAAGCCTTACCACGGCTAACTCAAGGCCCTAGAATTCCAGGCTGGTTAAAGTTTTTTTAACAGTTTTTGTTTCAAGTGTTACTCAAACACAGCCCCCACCGGGGCGAGGGTTAATAGTTGAAGAAGCAAAACCGTGCAAACAAAAAAGAAGTAGGGCAACGGGTAGGTTGACTACCTTAAGGGGTAGGCTGGAGTAAATCCATAGTTTTGCTCCGAGCCTTCCGTGGGCAGGAGGTGAAAACTTTTTCCCTACCCTTGGATCCGCCACGGCGCGCTAGTCTATTTCCATTTTCCGGTAGTGTGTTAAGTGTTTTTTTATTTTCTAGATTTAATTGCACAATGCCTGGTTTTAAGTCACATTTTGCATAATCAGCTGTTGTCTTAAAAAAAAAACACGGTGACCAGGCATCGCGAGTCACTAAAACCATTCACCGCAGTGACTGCTCCGGTCGGTGGTGTTACCTGCTTTTCAACCACTGGGAATGTTGTTCTTCCAAGACAGCCTTGCCAGTTTCCTTCTGGCAGCGATTTGTGTTTTTTGACCATATAGGAAGACTTGGGTGTCCCACAGCAAGAACAGCTCATTCATGTTATTTTATGTCACTTATCAAACCGCATCGACACGTGCATTGACAGGGATCTGAGCCACCTTTGCTTTGCCGGGGGGAGGGAGGGCAGGTACCCCTCTAAGATTCCGAGAAGCACGCTAGATAACGAAAAAGTAAGCTTTGTTTGGTAGCTCATCTTTTTCTTTACACAAAATAATTAAGCTATTTTTTGTTAGGTCACTGGTGGTCAAAACATGCCGTTACAGGGATAGCACTTATGTACATAAAAGTTTTTGGCATTACATCTGAACTAGTAAAGCCAGAGCAAAACAATTTATACCATTTACATCCTCAGAGCAGGCCGGTCTGGTGACCTGACCTGAGATGACCTAACCTTAGAATTTTGACACAAGTTGTAAAAATGATAAGAGAAAATGGATACTGTGTACGGCGGCGCTACGCACCGGCATTAACAAATGGCGTCTAAAAAAATTGGGGAGGAGTGGGTACCCGCCCCTCCTCACGGGTACCCGCCCTTCGTCAGTAAACGTGTTAAAATCGATAAACCTGAGACTTCAACGCCAGAGAGAGGACTCAACGCAAAACTTTTAAGACAATGCCTTAACACGTGCCCCGCTGAGGGGGGCGGAATTCGCCCCCCCTGCTCCTGGTTTTCCCCAGATAATGCAAAAAACAAAGAGGCGATGAACAGCAAACTTATAGTACCTCATCCCTGATCAATTTTACATATCTGACCAAAATATTTGAGATAAGGTCATGTCAGGTCCAGGAGCTATTCAAGGCCAAATGACCCGACTCCAAAACCCAAAATCACGACTTTGAAGCGTTGCCCAGGGAACATCAGTGAGGCGATCAGTTTGAAAATTTCAAAATATGATGTGATCATAAAGTTCTACAAATCTGCCATCTCCTTTAGAAGTCTTTGGTGAAAAATATAATAGGTTCGTTTTCAGTAAACGCTGGATAGATAAAGCTGAAAATCATCAAACGGTCTATTCTTACTACGGCCTTAGAATTGATTAAATATTGATCTTAGATTGAGAAAAAACTAGCGGTAACAAAACAATATCAAAGCGGTAAAAAATCATAAATTATAAAGTGGTAGAAAAAACCAGCGGTAAAAAATATTTGTATCAGGGTGCAAAACGCAAGTCAAGAGTGCGCAAATATTATAGGGCTGGGCTTGGCTGCTTCAGTACAAGTTTTTCATGTAAAAACCATCAGGATAAGCTGGTGTGTGCTACGCTGTGGTGGAACTGGAGCTGGCAGCATGTGTCTGGGCATGCCGCAGGTGTCACTTCTACCTAAAATGTTTGGTTAATGATGCCAACTATATTCGTGACGACACTGAGTCGAAGCTCAATGTAATACTAGCGTCTGATGCCATCTGCAGCACTAGACCTGAGCCCGTGTGTGCTGTAGAACCATGTGACTACACAAGTCACCACCCACGCGTTTGCCTTAACGTTACCATGCCTCGAGCTAATGCTAAAACTATGTATAAAACTAGTCGGAATTGGCGCGCCTTTGATTCTGATTCTTTCTTAGCAGATGTTCGTTCGACCGATTGGAGCAGCATTGTGAAACCAAGTGAAACTTATGAACATCAGTGGAATGCTTTTTCGTCCTCAATGACTAGAATTTTAGATATTCATGCTCCTTTGAGACAGTTTAGAGTGCATAATCCGTCGCCTCCTCCTGTTTCCGAGGAAACATTAGCCTTATTGACGCAACGACGTGAGGCTAGAGTAGAGAATGACCCGTCTTACCAGCAGTTGAATAATTTGGCCAAAAGGGCTATTCGAAGGGACGTACGAAACAATATCTGTCCGAAGGTTCGAAATTCTCCTTCGGGTAATTTGTTCCGCAATCTAAGACATGTAATCACTCCAAAACGTGGACCAGTGACTGAGCCAGATAATTTAAGTCCAGATGATCTAAACAAATATTTTACTTCAATAGGTAAAATTACGCGAGACGATGTGAATACACAGTTTAGATGCTCAAGACGAGTGGCCCTCAGTACTCGCTTACCGAGGGTAAATTCAGGCAGCCTTAGACTTACCCCGGTTACTTTGAATGAATTGCAGAAAATTGTTTTCTCGATGTCGAAGAAGAATTCTCTAATTGAAGATGATATACCGATCAAAGTTGTGAAAATCAGTTTCCCTGTCATCGGTCATTTTTTGTTGCGTATTATTAACTCTAGTTTTGTTTCGGAAACGGTACCTCCAAATTGGAAGTCAGCGTTAATCATTCCGCTGCATAAATAAGGCAATGCATTTTTCGCAGCTAACTTTAGACCGGTCACAACGATTCCCACTATTAATAAAATCGTCGAGAAACTAGCATTGAATCCACTTTCGCAATATCTAAATCAACAGCACCTCCTGGCTGATGATCAGCATGGGTTCAGATCTGGGCGTTCAACAGCTACAGCCCTTATCAACATAAGTGATGAAATTATAAAAGCAATGGACCGTTGGGAAATTACTCTGCTCACCTTGATTGATTTGTGCCGATTTTTCGATGTGATTGACCACACAGCACTTTTGACAAAATTAGAACTCTTGCAGATCTCTCCTGGTTGGTTTAAAAGCTATCTCGATGCCCATGTACAATAGTGAAAATCGGAGAAAAACTTTCGGAACCCCTACCAGTTGATATAGGCACTTTTCAAGGCACTTGTTTAGGCACGATACTTGCAAACATCATGGGCAACGACCTATCTTGTCACGTTCCAGATTACTTTAACGGGTTTAGGATCCATTGTATTAGGTATCCAGATGATATGCAAATTGGATCTCTGGGCCACGTGGACAAATACCGGACATACTAGGAAGCTTGGAAAAAGTCTTAGATATACTGACCACCTGGTTCCAACAGAATGGCATGAAGATCAATGCTGGCAAGACATAGGTGATTCTCTGTGGAGACCGCAGGCAACTGAGTTCCATACCGCAGCCGTTACGGGTCAAGTTCATGGGTGAAGAAATTGTAAGTAAAAATGTTGTTAGGAATTTAGGTGTTTACATGGACTGCCACTTATCATGGTCACGGCATGTAAAATTTGTGTCAGACCGATGTTTTGGAATTCTCATAGCCCTGTATCATGCCAGACACTCTCTACCTGTGGAGGTGCTCCCACGCATTATTGATTCATTAGTGTTCTCTCATATCCGTTACTGTATATAGGTTTATGGCAGCACAAATTCCGAATCCGAAGATAGAATCCAGAAATTCTCAATTTTTCTGCACGAGTTATATCCGGAAGAAGAAAATTTGACCATATTTCGGATCTTATTAAGGATTTAAAGTGGCTTGACTCCCGGGAGTACTTTGACTATTTTGATTTATGTCTGATGCATAGGTTGATCAATTCCGGTGAGCTTATGTCACTTGCCTCTTGTTTGCGCTTTAATAGGGACCAATTGGAACGCGAAACAAGACAGTCAGGACATTTGGCACTGTCAAGACCACGAAACAACCATGGCAAAAGAAATTTCAATTACCGTGGATCTCAGCTCTTCAACACATCATGCATGACCCTCGGATCTCCTCACGAAATGAGCTACGGAATGTTTAAAAAAGCTATAAGGCAAATGTTGCATGGGGAGTAGTCGTTCTTTTTAAGTGCAAGGTACCGTGTTTACTTTTAGACATTTTAGTTTTATATTTTTACCTGCATTTATGCCATTGCTTTTATTGTAATGTGTATTGACGAGGTGTAGTAGCACTGATTCTCGATGTTTGTGATGACAAGGACCTCTGAATAGCCCAAGATGTGTGGAATGGTCTGTTTTTGTCAATACATACCTACATACAATGCGACGCCCGGGTTGACAACATCCGTCAGTATGTCCGGCATCGCCACGACACCAGCACCCGACTGCTTTCTCAGCTGCACGAGACGACGTCCAAAAGCGCTCGACCCAGCGCTGGGACTTGACCGGCGTCATCGTCGGTATCGGTGCTCTTCGCACGTACCTAGTAAAGACTGGGAGCGGGCGGATTTTCTGGAGAAACCGCCGGTTCCTCCGCCGTCACCGCCCTCTGGTGGCTACCGCTTCTCCACTGCCAGCTGTGACTCCGCCACCCACCGCCCTGGGGCTTGTTCCAGCGCCTCCTAAGAAAAAAGATGAGAGTAGCTTGGAGTAAGTCGGAGCAGGCGCAAAAGCTGGTGTCCGCTGGACCGATTTGGGATGAGATTGGATGAGATATCAGCTGATTGTGCTTGATCAGCGCCAATATGGCGGGCGTAGCGCAGCTAAGAAACTAATCGAATTTGATTAAGGCCTCTGATACTCATTTAGTGTATTTTAGTGAGAGTGGAATACAGAAAAACAACGGAATCAAAACCTTAAGCTGCCCACAAACGTCGTATCTCACTGTAAAACAACTTATTTTAGTTTCTCAATTGAAGTTCGTGCGCCACAATTGAGCTCATCCAGCCTCCTCCGAAAAAAACACCTTTCGTTTGAGAGGAGGTTGGATTAGATTTGGGATGAGCTTTGGCGAGCTTGGAGGAAGTTTAAGGAGGCGCTGGGCCGGGCGAGAGGAAGTTGGAGAAGCTTTGAGGAGGTTAGATCAGGTTTGAGGAGGCGCTGGAACAAGCCCCTGGTGTTGCCAGCCTGCTCGCGGCCGCCGCCGCGGCCAGACCACGCTGCGTCTGACCGCGATCCGGGACCGCCGCGTTGCAGCGATCGTAAGCGTTCCTCGCCCGACCAACTGAGAGTGCGTTGGGGGACGACGAAGTATGCAGACTGATAGCGTTTTGTATGTTTCGTGCGTCAGAAAAGTGTAGTGTACTGTTAAGATGACAGTGCAGACGAGCCTGTCTTCTTGGGGGAGATGGTGTGCTCCCCTGATAGTGCACGCTGAAAGCGTGCACTATCAGGGTCCTTTAGAGGCGGGCAAAGGTGCTATGCACAGAACGCCTAATAAAAAGCCATAAGTAAGTAAGCAAGTGACAATACACAGCGCACTAAGTAAGAACCTTTTAAGCGAGGAAGAACAGAACATAAGTAAACCAGACTACAACGTATTTTCCATATTATTTATTGCACAGGATTTATTATCAAAAGCTTGTTCTCTTTGAAACAAGCTTTCTATCTTCCCATTGACGCATTTGACCTCTAGATATCCCGGTAGAGTCTAGGTGTCTCCATCGCTGAAGACTTTGTCCGGGGTGTCGTCACTGGTCAGGTTTTGGGCAGTTGACGGCGGAGCAGCAGTCCGGAAACTCTGCCCCGTGCACGACGTTTTCACACCCGGATGTCAAGTGCGGAGGTTCGTTGACGCACGGAAGCACTAATACTTTTCCCTTATCGCAAATGGCCCCCTTGCATCCAGGCAGGGTCCAGAAGTCGCCGCTGTTGTAGACTCGGTCCAGCTCGGGCGAAAAGCACTGGCCGGGTGCAACTCCATACACAGGGGCCGCTACTATGGCAACCACCACCAGCAGGCCAACAGCTGAGCTATGCATGGTGATGTTACACCTTGATGAGAATGAAGCAGACTGTGGCCACTGTTAATATCTGTTCGGCTTATATACTGGCGAATGGATGGGAGGAGGTCAAAGTCGGCCAGCGTGCCTACGCTAAGCCAGTGGATTTATAAAAGCCCATCGCACGAAACACTAATCCGAAACAGGTGAATTCAGTTCTGAGAGCTGTCATGCCGTGCCTGTGCTGCGCTCCGCCCCCGTCTAAGCTGCCTGGCAACACGTGACGGTATTGTCTTGTTTGCGATGCCAGTGGCCTTTAACATCTGGAAGTAAAGGCAAACTGGGCATATATGAGGTTCTCAGGGAAGTTTCCCAATGACGGAAAGACGTCAAAAATGATTTATTACACAAGTTTGGTCATATTTCTATCCAGTGCCTACAGTGCTTATGCTGTCCTACGACAGAGCTGCAGGAATTTCTGGGACTTTTCTAGGAATGGCATTCCTCTGCCTTTTAACCGCGCTCCGGTGAACTGCGCTCCGGTGAGCGCTTATTTTAGCTGCGTTAGACTCGCCTTGTCTTTGCGATTCAAATGATATGATTTTATATAATTTGAACTTGACCTGACCTCAGGTCAGGTCAAATCCTTGAATTGACCTTGCAATGTCAAATTATACATCATTCGATTCGGTTTGCTGTGAGGATTCATATAGTTTGAGTAGTTTTGCTCTATCTTTACTTGTTCAGATATAATGGTTAAACACCTTAAACCTCGCCCCACCGGGGGCCATCGATGGCCCCCTAAGGTTTTTCCGGGATAGCAGAAAAACGACGTGGCGCAGCACCACGGTTAAGGGTGCTGCGCCAAGTCTTACTGCATTATTTTCCCACCATCCCTGAAATTTTTTACTCCGGGTCACTTAAGGTCAAGTCACCAGGCGAGGTCAACCAAGGTCACCTCACTTCAACTTTAGAGCTCTGTAAGAGCTACATTTCGAAGTCGATCGATTTGAAACTTCCTACACTTTATGATCCCTCCATGGTCTACAAGGTGTATATCCGGGATTTTTCGATTTCGTAACCTGAGGTCATGTCACGAGGTAACCTTTCCCATTGAAAAAGCATGGGGAAAAGCTGTCTTATGATCTAAAAGTCACAAAAACGATTGAAAATGCTCGGCTTCATCAGAAAAGCGTTCTTGGACATCCTTTCACGGATTCCACGGGCCATATTTTCTCTTTGACCTCTCCAAGGTCATCCAGGGTCACCAGTTGTTAAAAACAGTATTTGGACAATAACTTTTGACCTATATAAGCTAGAGCGCTGAATCGAAAACCGTCGTGTATGTCTCGTCATTGGCTTTCGTTTGATATACGGAAAGGTCACTTTATGACCTTTCGTGACATCAGCTCATCTTAGGTCACGAGGTGACCTCTGGAGGTCAAAGCACTGGTGGGAGGTCATTACGTTCAACATGTCGGGAAAAGGTCTGACATTTTTCTATCCAATTTACTTTACCACATCTCAATAGCTCTAATGGCACAAAAGTTATGTCCAGTTTGCTTAAGCATTGCATATTTGAGTGAAAATTGCCGATCTTGACCTTATTTGACCTCTGGAGGTCAAAACATTGACCTGAGTGCTAAAGCATGCAAGGTAATTTCCTACTGAATTTACGCGAGCTTTCTAATGCACTTTGCAGATTTGCGCTAACACCCATACTTTCGGAGTTAAAGGGGGGCCATCGATGGCCCCCCGTGGGGCGAAGGTGGCGCCGGACCCCCGGTGGGGCGGGGGTTAATTCACAAGGTATCCCTATGACGGCAAGTTTTGACCTCTCGTGACCTTAAATGTGACCTGACGAAAAAAATGGTTCGAATGTTTTCCATGGAGAAGTAGATTTGCTAGCCAACACTGTTTACCGTTTTTCGCTACCTACCGTGGTTCTTGAGATCTTAGGTGGGCGGGTACCCGTCCCCCCGTGAAAGCGAAGGTGGCTCAGACCCCCGTCAATGCGCTTGTTAAATGAGAGGAAAGAGAAACACTTGGAGCTGGAAGTAACAGTCCTTGATCTAAAGAAAGAGCTAAAATACTTTTAACATGAACAAGTCACTTAAAACTTCGGAAAAAAACAAAAGCTGTGCGGGATGAAACTGAGGATGTCTCGAAGCTGTGCTTCTCGAAAACAATGCTCTTACAGAGAAAGAATAAAAGCATCAGCCAACTTAGAAAATTATATCAATACTGGAAAAATGGTTCCCTAATACTCACTGGAAAAGCTGTACCACAGCATGAAAGAGATGAGAATCCAGTTGACATTTCCCCGTGGCTCATTCGTTAGGGTCATCCAAAAAAACTTTTTTACTTTCCATACTCGAACCCACTTTTCCCATTATAAATTCAATTTTGATTTCAATGAGCCACACTCCAAGAATCTATGACAACGGGAAAGATTGCCTCAAAACGGTTAAATATCTTATATTTCAGGCGTGATTGGCCGCCCGGCGTTGCAGTCTCCCCTTGTTAAATTGGCATGAAAGGGGTGCATAACCTACCAGTAAAGACAGCGTGGCGAGTGCGTGCGTATAAGAGCGGTAGATGTGATTTAACATGCAGGAATTTTCTTGTCAGATGTATTTGCAGTGCAATACAAATACATGTTATTCCACAAAAGACTTGAAATTAAATTGTTCAGCACCCTAGCACTCTAAATCCCGACAGCACAGGAATGCCTTCCGGAGGCGAACCTTTCTTTGGCAACATTTGTTGGAGAACGTCGTTGGGGCAGGTGCTTCTTCCTATTCTCCTGCGAACTATTTAAGAGCTCTGATACTACTAGAAGAAGACCCTGCTGCATATGTTTTACCCTTTGGATGGCTCACGAAATCTTCCGCCAGCCTCACATTACGTTCTGTGGGACCGTTCACGACAGTAAGTTCTGGAATACATTGAAACAGGGGAAGCTATAACAGTTACCCGCTTCTCAACGGAGCCATTTCATGTCAGAATCTTTCAGATTCAGGCACCCGAATACCAGCCAGCTTTCAGGAATGACAAATCGGCAGAGGCTTAGTACAGAGCCGAGCTCTTCATAGCATCTGTCGGAAACTTTAGCCTACCCAACTGAAAGGTGGACGGTTTTGCTGTTTAAGCCAGGCCGTGTGTCACTGCCTTTTTACCTCCAGCATTGTGATTCTTATTTGTGAGACAGATTATAACTTTCTGTTCATAAATAACAGTTGCGTTTGCACATTGACTTCAGCGCCGGAGTACACAATACCGGAGTATTTTTATTGGAACACCTATCAGGGAACGTTCCTGGATCATCAGGCCCGGCTACTGCTTTGGTTGTGAAAGACATGCCGGCTCTGCTTTCCTTGAACAGATAATCACGAATTGCGCAAGCTGGTTTACGGGTGGCTGTCAGGAGAGGTGGCCTCCAAGAAATGACTGTTTAGAAGACCCGGAGCCCACCAGCGAGCCATATTCATGGAATATAGAAAATTTATGGTACAAAGTGCGTGCTATTACTGAGTCAGATTCCGTTCATAATTCCAGAAGATACTTGAAGACTGAATATTATAATTTTTGGAGTTAAACAACGCATCAAGTGCTCAGGTCAACTGGCATAAGAAGCGATAGGGAACGAATTAGCTTTAGCTAGAGCAGGGCGCCAGATTCTGCCTCTGTGTGGGCTCGAACCCACGACACCCAGCACATACAGAATGCCATTGGCCGAGCCGAGCGCAAGCGCTAACCGACTGAGCCACTCAGACCCAGAAAGAGTTAGCGGCTTTCCTTGTAAGTGGTTCTGAACCATGTATTTGGGCTCCTCTGTAGTGAATAGGCAGCTTTGGAGCCTTCCATGAACCTCAAAGCTATCCATAAAATGCAGTGTAGTGCTTTCATTAAGTTAATAAGGAAATCACCCTGAATGTGCTGAAGTCAATTTGCCATCAGCTGTGACATCTGTGCACAGAAAGTTATATTCTGTTCCGCTGGTCAGAACCACCATCTTGAAGCTAAGGAGCCAGTCGCACAACAATTGGCCAAAACAGCAAACAATTCACATTGGACTAGGGCAAGCTTAAGATTCCGATGGAGGCTATGAAGAGCTCGGTGAATGCTCGGTACTAATCCTCAGCCAGCTTGTCACTCCTGACAGCTGACTGGTATTCGATTGCCTGAATCTGAAATATTCTGACCATAAATTGCTCCGTTAAGAAGCTGGTGACTGCTATAGCTTCCCCTGTTTCAAGGTATTCCGGAACTTAATGTGGTTAACGATCCCACAGAGCGTGGTGTGAAGCTGGTGGAAGATTTCGTGAGCCATCCAAAGGGTAAAAATATGCAGCAGGGTCTTCTTCTAGTAGTATCAGAGCACTCAAATAGTTCGCAAGAGAATAAGGAGAAGCACCTGCCCCAACGATGTTCTCCAACAAATGTTACCAGAGAAAGGTCCGCCTCCGGAGGGCATTCCTGTTCTGTCGGGATTTAGATTACTAGGGTGGTGAACCATTTAATTTCAGGTCTTTTATGGAATAACATGTTTTTGTGTTGCGCTGCAAATACATCTGACAAGTAAATGCCTGCATGTTAAATCATATCTACCGATCTTATACGCACGCACATGCCACGCTGTCTTTACTGGTAGGTTATGCAACCTTTCATGCCAATTTAACAAGGGGAGACTGCAACGCCGGGCGGCCAATCGCGCCTAAAACATGAAATCCTTAACCGTTTTGAGGTGATCTTTCCCGTTGTCGTAGATGTTTGGTATGTGGCTCATTGAAATTAGAATTGAATATATAATGGAAAAAAGTAGGTTCCAGTCTGAAAAGTAAAAACAATAAGCGACCCTTGTTAGCGATAAACGACGTAAGTTTTCGGAGGACCAGAGTTATATTCGCGAGAGCGAGACGAACGGACGGACGCTACCACGAATCGAGCATAACTGCCGCCACTCCGGCAGACAGGGCGGCGGGCGACCCCCGGCGCCGCAGGCTAAAGGCAAACAGTAAGAGGCGGCGGCGGATACCTGACCAGAGGGTCGGGCCCCCTACTGCGCCATTCACAGGCAGACCAGGGGACACTACGACACTGCCAGACGGCTCCACGGGCAGATAGGGAGGCTGGGCTGGAACCCGTCTGCGTACGCTACAGCCGGCCCGATTTAGATTTACCACAGAACTAAATCCAAAGAGAGTACACAGCGGGTTCCCACGCCCAGCACCACACACTGTCGAACGCACGGGTCACGATATTGATTACGCACGTTGTTTATGTACAATGTCACTCCTCACTCATCACTCATACGAAGGTATCCGATATTTACAGAGATTGCGAAACAGGCCGGTTTACACTTACATGAGCCTCACACGAGGTCTAACTGTCGCTCTCTAGCACGCAGAGCCGTGCAGCGGGGCGGGTGTACTGCCCAGTGGCGGTTTTGATCTGGGCCGAGCGGACCACCCCATCCTCGCTGGCCGTAACACTCGTGACGCGGCCGAGTGCCCACACACCCCGGAGGGTGGTCCTCTGCGATAGGGGCAAAAGATCGCCGCATTTCACGTGGGCATTGTCTGTCTGCCATTTGTCCCATTGCCGGGGGCAGGTTCGGCCCCGATAACGGATTACCGTTCACGCAGGTGCCACCGCACCGCGCTGCCGCGTCAAACACAATGCGTGCTTTTCCCGGTTTGTGTGCGCTGGTAACCGCGTGGTGGGGAGGTACCACTCTGCTGGTGAGGGACCGTCAGCTCAGCGGGGGTCAGCTTCCGGGTATGGGCATCAGTCTCGGTCTTCACTACTCGGATGTGGTTGACATGGAGGGAATCGCTGCTCTGCAGCGGCCGGTCGGACACCTTCCCTGCTACCAGCCATCCGAGTCTAGTGTTGACGGCAGTAGGTGTTCCTGACGGTCCCTCCCGGACCTCCCGCGGCACGATCAAGTCCAGCACGTCAGTGCCCAATAGCACAGCCGGTGGGTCTGACGTCACTACGGGCAACTTCAGTCCCTGAAAGTGTGGTTACTGGTGGGCACGTTCGGGCCAGTTTACTGCGGTGCCATTCAGGTGTAAGTTGGGAGTAGTCCAGGCACCGCTGACACAGTGACGTTCCTCTGATGCCGGCCCCTGCACTCTGGAAATTCACCCTTTTCGACAGTCGGGTGACATTTCCATCCACAGTGCCCAGACTCAGCTGCTGGGTGAGGCCGTCCATGCCCAACTCCAGGGCCAGCTGGTCCTCCACCAAAGTCAGCTGGCTTCCCAGGTCGAATATGGCGTTCACCACTCTTTGTCCGCGCGGACCGTGCACTATAACCGGCATCGTCTGCAAGACGACATGGGAGTGCTCCGCGGAGGCCGCGTCGACATGGCCAGTGCCACCTCCCCGCTGAGACGGGAATATCCGCGGCGCGCCGTGCAGCAGAGGGTGGTGGCGGCCCTCGCAGCTGGCAGCCGCAGTACACAGGCGAGCTTTGTGACCTCTCCTGAGGCACTTAAGACATAGCTCATACTGGCGCACTATGTCCAGGCGACCAGTCATTGGCGCAGCCGCGAAAACGTCGCAGTTCGTGACGTCATGATTGTCTCTGCCGCACTGAGCGCAGGGGCCCTCTCCGGCAGCGCGGCGCCCGGCCGGCCCGTCAGCGGTGGGCGGAGCCGGTGTGACAGCGGTGGCGGGGGAGTGCGCGATGGAATGTGCGCTACTCCCAGCGCTGTGCGATGGTACCGGTTGGTATTGTCTGGGCGAGCGTGGGTGGTCGACCGGCCGGGGAGACTGGAAGTGACAGGATTAGCGATCCGTCCTACCTCCACATACGCCCGCAGACAGACATCGAGGTCTACCAGGGTGGGGGAGTGCAGCCGCAGGCGCTGGCATTCCTTCCCCCAATCCCAGGCCGCGGTGGCCGGGAGTTTAATGGTGACCTGCTGCAGGTTTGCGGTGGCGGCGGGGTCAGCAGTATAACCATGCACTGTAGGACGCTCACCGTACAATGCAGTGAGCTGGAGAGAAGGCTTAGTCCTTCCATTTCGTGTTCTTTAACCGATGGAATGTCGAACACTCTCTTCAGGTTGGCCGCCACGACACACGCCGGGTTACCAAAGCGACGCTCCAGCTCTCGGAGAGCTTCGGCATAGAGGCGGCCGTCGCAGAGCAGTCCCCGCACGGCGTCGCGGGCTTCGCCCCTGAGGCATGATTGGAGGTGCGCCATCCGCTCAGTATCAGAGAGTCCACTGACTTGGTGAACCAGAGCTTTGAAGAGAGCACTCCAGCGTGGCCACTCTGGCTCAAGGGCGGTTGGTTCGGTAGAGCGCCGGCCGTCGGTCAGGCGAAGCGCGGCGATAGGTCATGAGGCCGTAGAGCGCGCCCGCCCGAGGCGGGGCGGCGTGGCGGGGCAGCTCACCCGTGGGCAGTCAGTCTGGCTATAGATGTTGGTTGCTATTGCGATAGATCGCGCCAACGCACAGTGGTTGGAAACGGCCTCACGGATGGCCACCGAAGTTTTTGTTCATGTTCATTTTGCTACAACGCTGAAACGGACAAACCGATTCACCCCAAATTTTCAGCAGATCATGCTATATCAATTGCAATGGGATATGTATACTTAAGTTGATTCAACTAACACCCGCACTGGAGAGGGGTCTGACACTAACGCGCACTGTAGGGGGCGTGGTAGGCCCCCTCTAAGATCTCGGTAACTAAAAGACACAAAAAAACTCTGTTTGGTGGGTGGGTGGGGGGCTATGGTGATCTACATCATGACCAATTTTCATTGACCTAGGTCAATATCTTCAAAGTGAAACGATGTCATAAACGTCAAAACATTGGCCATGCTGGAGACCTATTGGGAAATACCGTTATTAAGCGGGAAAATGACGGGAATAAGCTAAAGGCAGACCAGGGTCATAGAGGGAAGGTCACAAAAAAGCTTTGCTACAATTTTGGGGTCAGGTCATCCAAGGTCATTGACCTATGAGGTCACAATATGATGATGTACCGATAATGTACACTTTGACTAACACTTTTGCCAGTGTTTGGAGGCAAATGAGGATTGACTTTTACAAATGACCTTTAACCTTGACCTTTAACCTTGATCTTTATATTCAGGTACCTTAACTATGACTTCATAGAATAATACATCTCCGACCGGGTAATGCTATTTGACCGGAAGCGCTGGGGTCAATGACCTTGAAAATTCTGATATGACCTTGACCTGTGACCTTCGACCTTAACCTATACCTTCCTGTGAGGTGACCTTGGCATATTATCCCGTTTATATGACGTTATGACGTCACCACTCGGTATCGCAAGCGAACTGGTCCTACCGCGCGATTGTGGTAATCTCAAAATGCAGGTCTGACTTTGAAAGCCTATACATCACAAAATTTTCGGCCGATTTTTTTGATATCTTCACCATTCGGTGCGCCGTATAATTCTCTCGAATGTAGCCAAATATCCTTTTTCGGCTCTACGAGCTGTTCTCACGCCACCTCGGAAACAGGTGAGGGAGCCTCCGAGGTCCCCCTCTAGTGCGCGTGTTAAGCAAATGAATTGACCTAACCCGACCCCTAATGACCTGGTCAGGTGTGCTGGCTCCGCATGCAAAAGGGCATACCCAGCCTCTTCTCAGACTAATCGTCTCATTGGGATAAAACAAAATACATATTGCCATTCGGAACCCCTGAGTGAAATGAGTTTGTGAGCTGCTTACCACTTGCTACTCTCGTTAAAATTGATGTTCCCAGATGTCACAAAAGGTCACGTTGAATGTTTGCACGATGATATGGGTTTCTTTCATTTCATATATTTAGACGGCAGGAAGATCAAGACAGTAGTTATTAGTGTACCCTCTCATCATAGCATGTCGAATCATGTGAATATGAACATGGTTTATGCATGGGTGTCCTTGACCAAGGGTGATTCTGGGTAGGGTCAAGAAAACCTATGATCTTACAATGAAGATAATGTGCATAAAGGCGAGCAATACGACATGAGAAGCACCTGATAAGCGTCCCCGCACCTCGCGGGCGGCCGGCGGGCCGTGGCGAGCCGCGGTGACCGCGGGCGGCCCGGTACAATTTACACTGTGGACAATTTTGCGCACATTTGCGCACTTAGCTCTCTTCAGGCCATGACGGAGAATTACTGGACCTATGTTTCCACAAAAAAGCTAATTGGCAGAAACGTAACTTTTTTTGCTGGTCTATTCAAAGTCAGCAACTAGTTTGTAAGTTGGATTTGTGAAAGGGGTAATTAAAACGCAGATTATATACCTTTATTAAAATTCAAATATGCACATAACGCTAATCATCTGAAAGCTGACATTATAAGGAACATTTTGAAATCAATTATTTCTATTCTGACCCAGTTTTGACGTTTATTATTCAAAGTTAAAAATTTGGATGTAGCAGACGCATCGAGTGCCTTACTTCTGGATTTCATCATCGCCTTACTTTGATGAGTAATAAGTGCATCTTTCAACCAAATTAACTTGCTAATAGTGGTCATTCAGAACACTCTGAACAATTTTCTTCACATCGGGAACCATAAAACCCCTAAATTCCAAAAACTCACGGGCGCCCAGCACGGAGCGCTCTAGCGGGGGTGCAGGGCGCATCAGCATGCAGATCGTCGGATCTTGAATGATAGAATGACTGTGTACGGTAAGAGACTCAGCCCAAATCGTTTAGGCCTGCTTGTCTTTCGAGCCTCTGATAAAACAGCACATGGGGCTTAGACAGACCCTGCGAGAACTCAAGAAGATTGAGAACTGTCCCTTCAATAGGTTTTATACCTGCAAAGAAGACGTCTTCATCAAAATGATTAATGGGGGTGGCCCCGTTCACATTCCTGTTGGGGCAACAAGGATAATGGGGATTGGAGAATAATATAGTGGAGAAGAGAAGATAATAAATATTGTTGAAGACGATGGTGGTTCTAACACTCAAATTCGGGAAACCCGGTCTGGAGGGATCTGTAATTTGACCACAGATCGGGAGATTGGAGATAAGTGGGGAGATCAAGGACACGAGGCAGAACAAACAGGTCAAACCAACAAGAGAAGAATAGAAACAACAGAGGGCAGGTGCACCATCCACTTGCACCACAATATGAACCTTCATAGAGTACTCTCAGTGAACATCAGGCATCGGTTGGGCAGAATATTTCATCAGTAGACCTTTCTGACTTACAAACCAGTTCAACAAGGGGAACTGGGAGGTAGCACAGCACCTAAACTGCAGGAGGTGAGGGCCCCCTTCTACCAAAGACTGTAACAGGATCCCCACACCAATCCAGTGAGCAGCAGCAACAGAATCACTCTGGAGCCAAAAGTTAACCCTCGCCCCACCGGGGGCCATCGATGCCCCCTAAGGTTTTTTCAAGATAGCAGAAAAACAACGGATTGCAGCACCGCGGTTGAGGGCTCTATCTCTCACCTCATCGTTTTGCCATCGTTCCTGATAATTTTATCCCGGGTCACCCAAGGTCAGGGTCACCAGGCGAGGTCAACCAAGGTCACCTCACTTCAACTTTGAAGCTCTATAAAAGCTACATTTCTTAGTCAATCGATTTGAAACTTGCTACACTTTATGACCCTTCCAGGTTCTACAACGTGTATATCCGGGATTTTTCGATTTCGTGACCTGAGGTCAGGTCACGAGGCGACCTCTCCCATTGGAAAAGCATGGGAAAAGCTGTCTCATGATCTAAAAGCCACAAAAATGATTGCAAATACTCCGACTGCTCAGAACAGCGTTTTTTTACACCCTTTCACGGATCCCAGGGGTCTTATTTTCCATTTAACATTTCAAAGGTCATCTAAGGTCACCAGGGGTCAAAAAACAGTATTTTGACAATAACTTTTGACCTAATTAAGCTAGAGCGCTGAAAAAAACACCATCGTGTTTGTCTCATCACTGGCGTTCATGTGATATACGGCAAGGTCACTTTCTGACCTTTTGTGACCTCAGGTCGTATTAGGTCACGAGGTGACCTCTGGAGGTCAAACCACTGACAGAAGGTTTTTACGTTTCACATAGCAGAAAAAGCTCTGGCAATTTGCTATCAAATTTACTTAACCAAATCTAAATAGCTCTAATGGCATAGGAGTTATGCCTAGTTTTCTTAAGCATTGCATATTGAGTGAAAATAGCCTATCGTGACCCTTCTTGACCTCTGGAGGTCAAACCATTGACTTGAGCGCTTAAACATGCGAAGTAATTTCTTACTGAATTCACGCGAGCTTTCTAATGCACTTTGCAGATTTGCGCTAACCCCCATATTTTCGGAGTTAGAGGAGGCCAATGATGGCCCCCGTGGGGCGAAGGTGGCGCCAGACCCCGGTGGGGCGTGGGTTAACACGCGCATTGACGGGGGATGGGTGCCCGCCCCCTCGGGTTTTTCGGACATAGCATAAAAACAGCGGCGCGTAGTGCCCCCGTACTTGGCATACCTTTTCCCTCATCATTTTTACAACTTCTGTGAAAATTTTAAGTTTAGGTCATCTCAGGTCAGGTCAACAGTACAGGTCAAGTGACCTGACCTAAAAAAAAGTTTAAGATAGCACAAGTCGGAGCAGGGTGAACTTATCCGATTGAAACTCATATCACATAATGGGCCCACCGAGTTCTCTAAAATTTGTTCCGGCATTTCTTATATCGGTGACCTAAGGTCAGGTACGAGGCATGACCTCTCCATTGGAAATACATGGAAAAATGGTGTTTACTATATAACTCAGTAACAACAGAGAGTGACAGAGCGTTTATTTTAGCTTCACTAGACTCGCCTTGGCTTTGCGGTTCTAATGATATGCATTTTATATAATTTGACCATGACCTGACCTCAAGTCAGGTAAAATCCTTGATTTGACCTAGCAATGTCAAATTATATATCATTCAATTCGGCTTGCTGCGAGAATTCATATAGTTAAAGTCGTTTTGCTCTATCTTTATTTGTTCGGATGTAATAGCCGAAAAACTTAATTTACATGTTATCCCTATTACGGCATGTTTTGACCTCTGGTGACCTTAAATGTGACCTGAGAAAAAATTCAAATATTTTCGATGGAGAAGTGGATGGGCAGCCCAACGCTGTTTTTTCGTTTTCCGCTATCTACCCTGGTTCTCGAGATCTTAGGGGAGGCGGGTACCCGCCCCCTCGTCAAAGCGAAGGTGGCTCAGACCCCCGTCAATGCGCGTGTTAAGAGGAGGACATAGGTGATCCTCCTGTAACTGAGCATGTACCCTGCAGATCACACAGATACAAATGGATTTCTGCTTCAATGTTTGCACTGGTCTCGAGGCTTTGGTGATCTCTATGGGGTGACCTCTTTGAACCTTGATATCTGAAAATGGACCCAAATTTGTACTTTTGTATAGGTGGCCTTGGGTAAAAAATTTTGCTGAAATATAAAGTTTTTTTCAGGATTCAATCGCTTATTTATCATACATGCATCTGTTTCTTGCAATAACAATGCGGAAAATGCAGTTCAATACAGCAGTACAGCACAGTACAATACAACTATACAATGCAGTTTCCAAGATAGTTTGACTTTAAGATGTTCCCTGGCCTCTCCCCTCGAATCCGGAAATGTAAAAAACACTGAAGATTATATATTCGGGCTCAGCCCTTCATCAGAATCGTGGAGTAAATATCAATAATTCTCAGTCCTAGTATAGCCAGACCTCGAATTGAGCTTCACACAAAAATGCCTTTTAAAATGAATCGTTAAAAATAAGATTGGATGTCGTGACAACAACCATATTGGTACCTCTAACCTAAAAGTAATGCCGACAATACGACAAACCTAGAGCAGTATTTGTGACAGTCTTTTCTATTATTTCAGCCAAACACTAGCTTTTGATTAACAGTGAAAAACTCGCCTAGTCCAGAAAGTCCTAAGTCCAGCCTTACCTGGACTTAGGTCACAGGTAAGGCTCAGGTTTTTTTAGGTAATTTATCTTTGATGGTGCTTTTCTGCAACCAGATGTACACTCTTTCTACGCTTAACGTTGGGCTAGAAGTATAGGCTGGGAAAAAGTGTTTATTAATGATTGATCAGATTAACTAGCTCAAAGAGATGTTTTGATGTTAGGGGTACTTACTGGGGTTGGGGTTTTGAAATATGCAATTAATTATTGATAATACGTTTCTGCAGCTAGACGTATAACCATTCAACACTTAACGTTGGGCTCGAGGTACAGGCTGAGAAAAGTATTTACCAATGATTGTTCACATTAACTAGCTATAAAAGTTGCATTTGTTTAAGAGGTACATACTAAGGGCAAAATCCCTGAAATAACAAAATCCCTGAAACTGGCTATGAAAAAACGTGACACTTTATTCAGGCAGGCTAAAAGAAAACAAATAAATATAGATCGAGACAACCCAGAAGTGAGATACGCTTGGCAAAAATGGCGAAGGCAGAGGAATAAGGTTACAAACGACTTACGCCAGCTAAAAAAACAATACATACTTTCAAAAACTAACCAACTCCTCCAGAACAAAAGTAATCCACACAAGTACCACTCAATATTGCGTAACCTTACTGGACGAAAGACAGACAGTAGAATTCCCCCATTGTTGGATGAGGATGGAAATTTAATATCAGACAACGAACGAAAGGCTAATCTCCTAAATTTATTTTTTGCAAAACAATCAACATTGGACATACAGGAACCGGAGATAATTCCAACAGAGCCAACAGACTCTCCAGTCCCAGAAATCGCCCCCGTTTCAGTCACAGAGCAAGAAGTGCTTCAGGAATTAAATAAATTACACCCCCACAAATCTACAGGGCCCGACGAAATATCAACCAGACTTCTGAAACTAACTGCAATTCTCATCGCTGAACCCGTGGCAAAATTGTTCAATAAGTCCCTACAACACGGAATTTTTCCCACATCATGGAAACATGCCAGAGTAAAACCGATCTTCAAAAATAAGGGATCCCCTTCTGATATTTCCTGTTATAGGCCCATTAGTCTTCTTTCCTGTTTATCGAAAGTTTTTGAAAAGATAGTGTTTCGGAAAATCTACAAACATTTGGCCGACAACAATCTTCTAACTGACAGGCAGAGTGGCTATAGGCCGGGTCATGGCACTCATATGCAACTTTTTTACCTGACGCACAAATTGAACGAGTCGCTAGATAAGGGACAAGACTTCACTGCAGTGTATTTGGACATTTCGCGCTATTTCGACAAAATTTGGCATAGAGGACTGTTAGAAAAATGTAGACGAGAATTCGGACTGACAGCCGTTTCGGACTGGCTCACTTCTTACTTGACAGACAGAAGACAACATGTTTCCTTAGAAGAATCAACCTCATCAACGCTTTCTCTTCATGCTGGTTGTCCACAAGGATCTGTTCTCGGCCCCCTCCTTGCACTTCTCTATCTTAACTCTCTTGCAAAGCAAACGACGAACGACATTCTTTGTTTTGCTGACGACACATCTTTATACGCGGCCCATACGACTGACACATTCCCAATTGTTCAACGGACACTTCAGGAAGACCTAGACAAAATACACAGGTACGGCAAAAAATGGTTTATTACTTTCAATGCACTAAAGACAGTCCAGCAAACGTTCTCTCTAAAAAATAACCCATCCGTCCCGAAACTCACATTCGGTGGAGAGCCCGTACCAGTGGCGAAGAAGCACAAGCACCTTGGCGTTACCCTCTCCAACGATTTGAAATTTAAGGAACACATTAACCAAATAATCAAAAAAGTAAATGTAACCTTAAGTCCAATTTACCCTCTTGCTCAGTATCTTCCTAGACCTATTTTGAATAACATCTTTTCTACCTATGTCCGACCCCATTTCGACTACTGTGACATTATTTACGACGGTCACATCACAGCCCACGACAAACTCCGACTTGAAAGACTGCAAAACAGGGCCGCCAGACTAGTGACAGGGACTCTACTACGGACACCTACTGACAAACTGACCAGAGAGCTTGGCTGGGAGTCCCTAGAATGTCGTCGAAAAATAAATAAAATCACGTTCTTTCATAACCTTCTACACAACTCATTTGTACCCCAATTCATTCGCAGTATAATCCCAGAACCAAGAGCAAATCACGTGATTAGAACCTTAAGATATTCCGAACTTATAACGGTGCCACGCCATAAAACTCAAACTTTCAAGAGGTCATTCCTCCCCTCAGCCATCGAGCAGTGGAACCTCTTGCCTCAAAACATACGCGAAATCACATCAACAAAGAAATTTAAGAGGGAAGTAAAATGTATTTTTGGCACTCCTCCACCTCCACTATACTACTCCCTTGGCAATAAAAAGAAAACTACCTGTTAGCTCAGTTGAGAGTGGGAATGAGCAAATTAAACGCCCCCCCAATTCCAAATTCAAGCTAACGAAACTCCACACTGCTCCTGCGGCCACAGAAAAGAGGACACATCACATTACTTCCTTAATTGTCCGTTATTCCATTACGCTAGAGCAAAACTCTTTAGAGATATATTCGAAGCAACACAAATCACGTTAAGTAGCCTAGACAATTCAACTAAACTCAATATACTACTTCATGGCTCTCTTCTAGACGACAAGAACGCGGAAAGAGTAGCAGCATCTGTTTTCAAATTTATATTTCAAAGCAAGCGTTTTGAACAGAAAGACAGTTGAAGCCAGGAATATACTCAGGTTCAGACTCTCAGCGCCCGGGTTGGAGTGGAGGTGGCGCTGCGGAGCGGCACGTGGTCTATTTAGGCAGCGGCACCGGGTGGTCCTCTTGTGGTGGTGGCCGGCCTCTGGGGCTGACTGTGCGAGCGGTGCGTGTTATAAGCACTCGTGCTTTTGCACCAATCGCGAAAAATTACTGAAAACTTTTGTATGTTTCATTATGAAAATATATGTCTGTCTGTCTGTCTGTCTGTCTGGCAAGGGTTGTTGATGTTGAATAAGTAATAATGTAAAATTTATAATGTTTTTTTACAGCCACACGTATACTCTTTCGACGCTTAACGTTGGGCCAGAGGAGCAGGCTGTGGAAAATGGGTTTATCAATTACAAAAAAAGTTGACCTTGACCACTAGGTACAATCTTAACCCTTGCCCCGGTGGCGGGTACGAGCCACCTTCGCCCTGGTGGGGGGCTAAAAAGACCCCCACGATCTCAAAAAATAAGAGAGCTAGAAAAAAGCGCAAAACGGCAATCGAAAGCTCTTCGAAAATGATATCGAAAATACTTCGGTCATTTTTCTTGTCAGGTCAATATCAAGGTCACCAGAGGTCAAAATAGGTCAAAATCGCTAATATGAGGTGTACTAAGAAAACCTCCTATATCTCAGAAACTATGATAGCTAGAAACATTTTTCTAACACCATTCGAAAGCTCTTGAGATGCGCTTTCATTACAGTGGCATTCATTTTCGTGTCAGGTCAAAGCCTAGGAAGCTACAGGTCACTAAATATTGGGCATATTCTTGGGAATGTCCATAGCCACCCATGCATAAGCGCGTTTACTTTTTCGCTAATAGCTTCCAAACCAAACAAGATACAGCCATAGTTTATGCACCATTGCAATCCTCTCGTCAATACAAATCGAATGATATATGATATTGCTATGCCAGGTCAAATTTAAGAATTTGACCTAACCCAGGTCAACAGTCTGACCCAACTTGACCTGGTATAGTCATGATGTATATCATTTGACTTCCAGTGACTAAACAAACACTTCGGTGACAAAATAAAAGCTCTATCTTAGTTTATTCAAAATTTATAGAGGAAAACACCAAAAAATGCTTATTTGACCTAAGGTGACCTTTTAAAGGTCACAAGTCAAAAATTTTGGCATCAACTTCAGAAATGGGCTCATGGGCTCGTAACCGATGTTTGGAGTTGGTTTCATCCATACTTACTGAGAAAAGCTCATTTCGTGATTTTCCCCATGCATTGTCAATGGGGAGGTCATGCTCTGCACATGACCTTAGGTCACCAATATCAAAAATCCCGGAACAAATGTTGTAGCTCCTGGTGGGCCCAAGATGTGGTATGAGTTTCAACTTGATCGATTAACCCTTCTTTTAGTTATGCCGTCCTAAGTATTTTTTGAGGTGAGGTCACTTCACCTGACCTGGTGACCTGACCTGATATGACCTTGAGCCAAAATTTTCAGGAAAGATGTAAAAATGATGAAAGGAACAGCTAGACCAAGTTTGGCGGCGCTGCGCGCCACCGTTTTTTGGTCACTTCGGAAAAACCCGAGGGGGTCTAAAAAGACCCCCCACCCGGGCGAAGGTTAACTAAATAATTCGAGGGAGGCTTTTATTGTAAAAATATAGCATCATCTTAAAGGGGAAAGTATGCAGTCTTTACACCGAATTAGTATCACGTCTACTAGTGCTTAATAGGTAGTTTTTGGTTAGCATTTTAGCTGCAGTCGACGGAAAAATAGTTAATAAGAAGAACAGAAATATTTAAATAACCGATTAAGGTACTTCAGCGAGTTTTTCACTGTTAATCAAAAGCTAGTGTTTGGCTGAAATAATAGAAAAGACTGTCACAAATACTGCTCTAGGTTTGTCGTATTGTCGGCATTACTTTTAGGTTAGAGGTACCAATATGGTTGTTGTCACGACATCCAATCTTATTTTTAACGATTCATTTTAAAAGGCATTTTTGTGTGAAGCTCAATTCGAGGTCTGGCTATACTAGGACTGAGAATTATTGATATTTACTCCACGATTCTGATGAAGGGCTCTGCCCGAATATATAATCTTCAGTGTTTTTTACATTTCCGGATTCGAGGGGAGAGGCCAGGGAACATCTTAACAACTCATCATCATGCTCCTCGCCGCAGCACTTCAAAACTTATAGTTTGACTTTCTTACATCCAAAATCAATACCATGTTATGGGTGTTCGGTTTACTCTGCGTAATGTATGTGCATTAAGGTGGTATCACCAGATGGGTTATTTTAACAGTGCATGGTTTTTATATGATTTTATCATGCCCTGTATCTGTCGAAACAAATTGGCGTGCTCCATTCCCATCAAATTCAAATCTCCATCCTGCCCCTGGCGATCGAAGTTTTGCCTATCTCCCAGCATGGGAGCGACGCTAGCGCCATAGCGGCAAACCTTGGAACTACCTCACTCGGGTATATTAACCCGCGCCCCACCGGGGGTCCGGCGCCACCTTCGCCCCACCGGGGGGGCCATCGATGCCCCCCTCTAACTCCGAAAATATGGGCGTTAGCGCAAATCTGCAAAGTGCAATAGAAAGCTCGCGTGAATTCAGTAAGAAATTACTCCGCATGTTTTAGTGCTCAGGTCAATGGTTTGACCTCCAGAGGTCAAATTAGGTCAAGATCGGCTATTTTCACTCAAATATGCAATGATTAAGCAAACTGGGCATAACTCTTATGTCATTAGAGCTATTGAGGCCTGGTAAAGTACATTTGATAGTAAATTGCCAGTACTTTTTCCACTATGTGGAACGTAAAGACCTCCCGCCAGTGGTTTGACCGCCAGAGGTCACCTCGTGACCTAATATGACCTGAGGTCACGAAAGGTCACAAAGTGACCTTGCCGTATATCAAATGAAAGCCAGTGACAAGACAAACACGATGGTGTTTGTTTCACCGCTCTAGCTCAATTAGGTCAAAAGGTATTGTCAAAATACTGTTTTTAACCTCTGGTGACCTTGGATGACCTTGGAAAAGTCAAAGGGCAAATATGACCCCTGGGATCCGTGAAAGGGTGTCCAAAAACGTTGTTCTGAGCAGTCTGAGTATTTGCAATCATTTTTGTGGCTTTTATATCATGAAATAGCTTTTCCCCATGCTTTTCCAATGGGAGAGGTCGCCTCGTGACCTGACCTCAGGGCACGAAATCGAAAAATCCCGGATATACACCTTGTAGACCCTGGAGGGGTCATGAAGTGTAGGAAGTTTCAAATCGATCGAGTTTGAAATGTAGCTCTTACAGAGCTCTAAAGGTGAAGTGAGGTGACCTTGGTTGACCTCGTCTGGTGACCTGACCTTGGGTGACCCGGGGTAAAAAATTTCAGGGATGATGGGAAAATGTTGCAGTGAGAGGTAGAGCCCTCAACCGCGGTGCTGCGCCTCGTCGTTTTTCTGCTATCCCGGAAAAACCTTAGGGGGGCCATCGATGGCCCCCCCGGTGGGGCGAGGGTTAATGGACGCAGATGTGGACAACCTCTTTACATTCCTGAAGGCTTCTAGGCTCGAGAGCTTTATCTGAACGTCTATGGTGGCAGGTATGGAAAATACCTGCATCCGAATAGCACCCCTCATATTAGAAATAACAATTACACTACAAACGTTCCTCTGGCAAATTTAAACAATAGGTGCTTCAAACTAGGTTTTAACTGTCTGATCCTAAGGTATGGTAGACTCAGAATAACTCCCACCATAGGAGAAAAAAAAACAAAACAAAAACAAAACAAAACAAAACCAAAAAAAGTTCAACTAACCAACTAACCCTACCTAACCATCCGTTCATATTTGCTAACCAACTAACCCTAACTTAAGGACTACTAACTATACTAACCACATCTAAGACTACCAACTAACCAACTCACAACCCTCCCTAACACTCTATCTGTTCTATTACCCTTCTCTCTTCCTCTATGCGGCGGCTACCCAGCCAGAGAGGGTGCTGTAACCTCACCTCCTGGTTGCAGGATAAAGACCCGCGGCATCACGTCATGGTGCTTGCGGGTATTTCTAATAACCCAAAATTATTCTTTTTTAATGGAGGAACTCGAGTAACGTAAGCAAACGGTTATTCGATAACAAGGAACAAGATTCAAAAACTAATCTTTACGCTGGCAAGACTCTTCACGTACCCTTTTAAAGCCTACCTGTGCCCCAGGCTCGGCATCTCTACCGTAGCAATCCCCTTCCCTCGCAAGTGTTCCTACACTTCGCGACCCATTCCTTGAAATAAGATTCGTCCCTTTGTTCTGCGACATTAAAGTAAACACCCCTCCCGGAAAATTCTCCCCACACTTTAGAGGCGGGCAAAGGTACTTTGCACAGAACGCCTTATAAAAAGCCCTTAACTAACTATGAAAATGCTCACAAACACATACATACTGCGCTGACGGAATCGTGAACATCACAACATTGATACGGTATCAAGATGTGTCTTGCTTTTCTACCTTTGCTAGGTACGAGGCGTCCGGGTAGAACTATCATGACCATTACCAAAACCTTATGCACGGAACGCGACCTTTTGTGCTGATATGCGCCATAGTTTCATTGACTCCACTATCAGAGCCGTGTTCTCTTCCGAAATGCAACCGATGTCCATTTGTAACCCGTTTATTACGGCCGCCCTTCCACGGTTGGAGAATCCGTAGCGATCGGCAGCCAGAGCCTTATTCACCAGCCTGTCGGTATTCCACGCAGCGGCGTCATGGTCGTCGGCCTCTCCAGACTCCCAGTCGACATCAGAGGGACAGTCGTCTGTTTCAAAGGACTCGGTGTCACCTGCAGTGTCTGTCACGGTGCCAGTTCCATGATTCTGCAAGCCGGACGATCCGGGTTCGGTGCTGGGTGGCGCGGCTGCACCAGATGGACCGGCTTCGCTGCTTGGTAGGCCTCCGGCCGTCGGCGGCTCCCTCCCTTCCCTCTCGGACAGCCTCCACCTACGCAAGGCCTCTTGTCTGCCGCCGGCTGCTCTCTTGGAGATCGATGCCTCCGCGGAACATTTTCCTCGGCCCTCGTTGATCCATGATGAATTCACCTCAGCCGGCGGCACTCGGTTATCACGGGGACAGCTGCAGTGGGTCAGGTTCCTGCACTTGCAGACGGCGATGTCGAACAACTTGTTGAAGAACTTTTCCCCTTTCTGTAGCGTCGCGTTCTTCTGGTTCCGGTTTTTCGTCACGACTTTGTTCATACTCTGGAATTTCTTGTAGCACGCGACGACCTTCAAGAAGACGTTATTGGCCCGTATGACTGGGATACCTTCGCCTTCCCACACAGCTATGATTTTCTCAGCGACATTTTTGAAATTTCCTTTTGACGGCTCACCACGTGCTTTCACACGCCTGTCATGGAGGAGTCGGGTGTAGTTTACAACATCTTTGTTGGTAGGAAGTTGGTTTGAGGGAAGTTGGTTTGGTGCTCCTAGGTAGAAGCAGGCGTGTAACTTTGTATACTTTTAGGGGTGCGCGAGCACCCCTAAAACTTTTGAAAGCACCCCTAAACTTCCAAAAGCACCCCTAAAACTATTCTGCGACATTCTAGTAGGACATAATGCCAGGATTGTGTAGTGATTAGATAGGCAGCGCCAGAGATTCGGATCTCTCTTTTAACGATTCATCCGGAGAGATAATTTGGAGGTTAAAAGACTACTTAAGTCATCTGGAGGTTTTATATAACTGCATGAGGCCATATCTAGGTGGCGGGAGTAACCATGGAGATTAGTTGGCTGCCACCTGAAGCGAAAGCCGAAAGAGCGTGTTTGCCGGAAGCATAGAGATCGGAAGGTTTTGTCGTGCTTATTTGGCCAATAGAGACACTTTTGACCGTGATTTGGCCGTGCTGGCTTCGTACAAGGATGGATTGCCTTGCGTCCAAGATAATAAAGTAACTCGTTATTTCATTGTTCATGGCTTCCGGAAAGAGAAAACAAGGTTCACTGCTGGACTTCTTCTCCAAAAGGGCAAGGTACGTGCTGCAATTTTTTCCTGAAGTTAGGTATTTAGGTTGTATACAGACCCATTGGCAGATCCAGGAGCAGCCTCTGGAGGGACCAAACCAACGTTTTGGGCAGGGGCGGACGCAGCCCCGAGTTTTTTTTGGGGGGGCAAACCCTTGTCTGCCTCCCCTCCTGGGTGGGTGGGTGGAACGTGCGATTTGGGTGCTCGACAGACCTAGTATAATCTACCTCTCCAAGTACATGATTGCTCTCCTGGGGAGGAGGGGGGGGTGGGAGCGAATATTTTTTTGCTCGACAGACCTAGTGTAAACACCTTTTTTCCAAAATTCATCCGGCGTTTGGGGGGTCAAAAGGTAGTTTGGCCCCCTCCAGCGCTTTGGGGGCATGACCGGAATGCCCCCTGCGTCCGCCAATGGTTTTGGGGCGAAATCGAGAAAAAATGTCTATCGAGATTATGATATCTATTAAAGAAAAAAGGCCAAAATTTGGCCCGTGTGGGGGCTAAAAGAGGGCTCCTTTCGCCCCCTTGGATCCGCCAGTGTCTACATAGATCAGACCTGTCCATTGCAATATTTATCACAGGGGCTGTCCAGGGCGTAGATTAACGCTGCTTTTAGCTTCGTCTAGCAGGGGCGGACGCAGGAGCACTGGGAGGGGGGGAATTCGGGAGAAATCGTAAGGAGAGTTTTTCATAAAATCGGCCAAAATTCCGATTTGTCGTTAGCCCCCCCTCTGCGTCCACCAGTACCGACTGCCGTCCAATAGTTTTCAAGTTAGGCCTCAGGACAGTTCTTGGACCCAAAAAAGCTCCGTTTCCAAGAGCCATATATTCTAGACTTGTCACGCGCATTGACGGAGGGGGGGCGGGTACCCGCCCCCCAGGTTTCTGGAGATGGCAGAAAAACGGCGGCGCGTAGCTCCCCGTAGTTGGTATACCTTTTCTCTGATCATTTTTACAACAGTTTTAAAAATTTTAAGGTTAGATCAACTCAGGTCAGGTCACCAGTACAGGTCAAGTGATCTGACTTCAAAGTTTAAGATAGCAAAAATCAAAACTGGGCAAACTTATCCAATTGAAAGTCGCATCACATAATGGCCCAACCGAGCTCTCAAATAGTTTCCAGTATTTTCTATATCGATGACCTAGGATCAGTTACGAGCCATGACCTCTCCATTGGAAATACATAGGCAAAATGGTTTTAACTGAATAATTTAGTAATGGATGGCGATAGCATAGGCAGATCCTGGGGGCAAGAGGGCAAGTGCCCCTCCCAATCAACCCTCGGCCCTCCCTTGAAATGGTCACTCCGCATCCCTGGAAGGTCGATGGCGCCCCCTGAAAATTTCAGTTCAGGCTGAAATGTCGCTTCCCATCCCAAACCCCCCCAGGATGCGAGAATCGGCGCCCACCGAAAGGATTTTGCGCCCATCTGATAGGCTTTGCAGGCCAAAAATGGCGCCCCGGACCGGATGCCTCCGCCCCTGGAAGGTACCCCACCCCCGATCGGCAATCCTGGATCCGCCTATGGGCGATAGAGCGCTTATTTTAATTGCATTATATTTTTCCTATCTTCGCAGCTCGAATGATATACATTTGGACCAAATTTGACCTTGACCTGAGGTCATGTCAAGTAACATATTTGATCTGATTTGACCTAGCAAGGTCATTTTATATATCATTAGATTCGGATTGCTGCGAGGATTCCAATGGTTTAAATTGTTTTGGTCTATATTTACTTGTTCAGATGTAATGACCGAAAACCTTCATTTGCATGTTATCCCTCTAAGACTTCATGTCTTCACCTCTAGTGACCTTAAATGTGACGTGACACAAAAATGGTACAAATATTTTCGATAGAGAAGTTAATGGGCTACCCAACGCCGTTTACCGCTTCTCGCGATCCAGCGTGGTTCTCGAGATCTTAGGGGGTACCACCCCCCATCAAAGCGAAGGTAGCTCAGACCTCCATCAATGCGCGTGTTCACATTGTAATCATATAAAATCATAGGTCCATGGAATCTGTAAGACCTAAATGAAAAAATATATATATTAAAAAAAATAACAAATAACAATTATATCGGAGGCCAAGGGTCAAGTCACTTGCAGTAGCGCACCCAAGGGAGGGGAAGCATGCCCCGCTCCCCAAGCTTAGACTCCAAAGTGCTGCCTCCCCCCATGTGGGGCACCCTCAGCTCTTGACATGGGTTTTGGTAATAATTGAGCACCGAAGGCGCCCATCGAGGGCAGAAATGGCCTTGATCTAGCTTTTAATGCCAATTCTACTCTCATATTATGCCCCTGCCCAAAGTGTCCCGCTCCTGCGTTAGAGCATTCACCTTATATGTGATTCAAGTCGCCCCTGCTCCGAAACTGCCGCCCTCTCGCCAGGGAAAAAACCCGGCGCGTGAGATGCGCCACATGCCGTTAAAATTTGTCGTTCCCCAATTAAATTACCAGCCCAGTGCTTGGCATGCCGCACCTCACTTATAGAATTCCACTTTTTCGCTGTACATGCCTCAGCCTCTGTCCCTAACGAGCCGCCCCCTCTCAGAATAAATCCGATACATTGACCACGGCCCTACGGCCCCACGGCCTAAATAAGTTTAGCCCACGGTCGCCTTTTGTACTTCCCCTATATATGACGTCCTGCCCCTGATATAAGACTGCCGCCCCCTCTCCCCCTAGGTAAGGATCAAGTCACCAATATGTGATTCAAGCCTCCCTGTTCCGTAACTGCCACACCCTAGGCAGGGAAAGATATCGTGCTTATAACGTGCGCCCAATGCGGTTGCAAAATTGTGGTTCCCCACTTTGACTATCGGTCCTGTGCTTCGCATAATTTCCCTCGCTTACAGAACCGGCCACTTCTTCGCTATAAGCGGCTCGACCTTTGCCCCTCATGTGCCGCCCCCTCCACTCACGGAATAAATCCTATTCAAAGATAAACTGCATGCCGGATTTCTTACTCTGATGATTTTGACATGAAGAACTTATACTGCAAGGGCGAAGACCAGGTGAACAATAATTGCGCCCATCGCACTGTCGCTTTACACCCTAAGGCAAACATTATTTTTATGTAATAAGTACCTTCTCCGGTCAATTTTCCCCTCCAGTAACCTCCCGCTCCCTGTCAGGCGTACCGCCCCCATCAGCCTGCCGCCACCCCCCACCCCTTCGTCAGCTGGTCCCCAAACAAAAATCCTGGGTGTGTTCCTGGTCACGTGATTTGATAATGGTGGCATTAAAAAGTGCTATATTTTTCCATTGGAACCCTAAATTCGGGGTGTTGAAGTTTGTTGCAAAAACATTTGAAACCGGTTTTTTCTCAAATTTTTTTGTATTAAATTTTAAATTAAGGATGTATACGCAATGTGCCCGCAATGCACAATATCCCCCATGGGCTGACTTTAAGTAAATTATTGATGGATCAACTTGAAAATTCTCATGCCATGTATTCTTCCACAAGATCTTGACCATTTATTCGAGTTTTTGAGCATCTGAAGTTTCAAATGCCATGTGGGGTCACATGAGCATACTTTGCCAAATCTTTGCATTGCATTGAGATAAGACCTTTCATTGTGCTAATCTTGTCACTGGGAGAGTATTGATGTGCAACGCGACTATAAAGGTCACCATGTGGGACTGACCTAGCTTGAGATCAGGTCATTTTTTCCCATTTGACCTGGCATGGTCATTTACATAATGTGATTCGTCACGTTGACTGATCTGATTGGCAGAGATTCAGTCATGGTTGTGCGCGCAATGCCATATCTTAAAGTTATTGATTTTACACTCATATATGACCCTGGTTAACCAGTAGACATAGTCCGTGACTTTCTCTTTTGTAATGCAATGCTGTTAATGGTCTTACGTTCTCACCTAAGTCACTGGAGTAGCAAGTTTACCCTACTGTTACTGATATCCAATTCGACTATCAGCTTAGCCGAAACCGAAATGGGCGCTATATGACCGCACTGGTTTGCGCGCCCCTGAACCCAAATAATAAACATAATTCGATTTTCCACAACAAGAATACTCCAATGATGCATGAAGATTTTCTTTAGCTACGCTCTGTAAAAAAATATATAGGGGGAATCTGCAAGGCCCTGATGTGCCTATGATGCAGTGACGGCCGATTTCCTTTTCGAGCGGGTGTGCAAGATTTTGGGAGGGGCTTCTCCCTCCCCAGGGGGCGCCTTTGCTCTGTAGGGGTGCCTTTTGCTGTCCAGAGGCACCTATGGTATCCAGGGGCGCTGTCGCCTTTCTTAGAGATGGGGTCTTTTGCTGTCCAGGGGTGCCCCTACTGTCCAGGTGGTGCCTTGGCTATCCAAGGGCTCCTATTATATCGAGAGAGGGCGCCTTTGATCTGTGGAGGGCGTCTTTTGCTGTCCAAAGGGCGCCTGATCTAACCAGGGGGCGTCTATAATATCCAGGGGCGCCGCTGCTTGGGGGGCGCCTTTTACTGTCCAGGGGCACCTTTTATATCCAGAGGGGGCGCCTTTGCTCTGAGAGGGAAGGGCGCCTTTGCTATCCAGAGGGGGCGCCTGTGCTAACCATATTAGTCACTATACTATATACATGAAGAAACTATATTAGTCACTTTTTGGCTCAGGTCAATATTGAGGTCATGACAGGTCAAAGAAGGTGTCGTTTTGAGTAGAGTTTTTGGCCTTTAGCATCTGACAGGTTTGAGTTGGAATAATGTATACGCGGAATAACGAAATGCTATAAACCTCTGGTCAGGTCAAGGTCACTTTTTAGCCTAGCATGGTCAATATCGCAATAGCAATCCAAACGCAAGGGTACCAAAATAAAAGCTGAATCACCATTTCATGCAAAGTTTTGACCTAAGTCTGAAAACGAGCAACGACCAGAATGGGCGTTGCTCTGGGCGAGGCGGCGTACCGCGTGCTGACTGGAAGATACAAACATATATAATATAATTACACGTACACCGACCCGGCTGGAGAGGGGGCAGGCCCGCACCAGAGGGTGGCCTGGCACTATACCTAGTGCTCGCTCAGGTTGTGCACGGCTGCGGTGGGGCTGCGAGGTACATACCTGGAGAAGTGTGCTGTCAGAGCTAGGGCGTGCGGCAACATCTGAGAGTAACGTTCGGCAATGAAACACTGATTGGGCATTCATGAAATGCCCAATCAGTGTTTTAGCTATGCCACGTGTCGCAAATCTACATTAATAAAGTGCAGTGAATAAATAAGTAAGTGCTCTCATAAATCGGTTAGGGGAATGACTAATCGTGTGGGAGAGTGCAATATAGTCCTGTTCACCGACTGCGTTGGCTAAGGCTGTTGCGAAATCAACTGATAGGTATGCATGCATAATGTAGGTACACTTATATATATATATATATATATATATATATATATATATATATATATTCGAAAGTTTTGACCCTGATCTGAAACAACTAATTGTCCTTTTCAGTTCCACCGATCCTGACGACCCTAGCACGCCTGATGATATTCCACCTAGCACCTCTGGTCGCCTTCCAGGGAGTCTTTCCTCTAGTAACTTATCCGAACCATCATCCAGCCAACCACCAGGCCCATCATCCAGTCAACCACCAGACCCATCCTCCAGCGAATCACCCGTACCTAGCGGTCAACCGAGGGAATCTGCCAGCTGCTCGCCGAGTACTGGTTCCACATTTGTTCAGGCCTCGCCGGGCACAGAGGTGCAAGGATCTGCTAAGGGGAGGAAGTTTAACCAGAAGTGGCGCAAATCCTACCCTTGGATACAATATGATCAGGCAACCGATTCCATCACATGTCAAACATGCCAGAGTGCTGTAAATATGGGCCTCATGTCAGCTTCGCGGAGGGGAGAGGAGGCATTCCTCAAAAGTGAAATTCGGAGCTGGCACAAAGCTCTTCAAAGGTTCCAAGAACATGAAAAATCTGGAATGCACCAGCAGGCCGTTGAACAGACGCGGGCCCTGAAAAACTCTAAAAACACGCAGCTGATGGCAGCTACAGCGATCGCAAAGGAACAACACGAGGCACGTGTGTCACTCGAGCGGATTTTTGAGGCTGTCAGATACCTGTTGGGACAAGGCCTACCGTTTCGTCGCCATGATGAAGATGCCGGAAACCTACATCGTCTCCTCGAGACACTCTCTCTGCACTGCCCGGAGCTCCAAAAAGTGGCTCCAGAAGGAAAACGGTCGAACGTATCTGAGCTCGAAGATCCAAGCAGAGATAACCGAGATGATGGCCCATTCCACCCTCCGACAAGTGCTGAACTCAGTTCGTACGGCTGGTGACGGGAGCCGACGTCCATACGCCATAATGGTGGATGAAACCACAGACTGTACCCGGAAGACACAAGTAGCCATCTGCTTACGCTACGTAGACGACAACTTCCAGATCAACGAGAGCTTTGTCGGCCTGTACTCTACGGACTGCACCACCGCCGACGCCTTGTTTGGCATCATCCGGGACAGTCTTGTCCGTTTCGATCTGAGCATCGAAGACCTGTGCGGGCAAACCTACGACGGAGCGTCGAACATGTCAGGACGGTTCAAAGGTATACAAATGAATATCTACGTGTCTATGTGCGCGGCCATCATAGGCGCAAGAACTTTGACACGGGGACTAATAGTTGTCCCCGTTGGTGCGACCAAATGTGATTTGGTCTATCATTTATTGTGTAAAGGAAAAATTTGGCTTCACCCGAAAGTTGGGGGGGGCTCTGCCTCTGCAGTACGAATATTTGGGGGAGGATGTTAGCCGCCCCCTGCTTACATGGTTCCTGCGCCTATGGTGAGCACAAATCTAAATCTGCAGCAAATTTTCCCGCTCAATATATTGAAATTGATGTGTTTATAAACGCAAAAAGTCCATATCATGAGGGGTGTTAAACACGTTTTTAGATATCTGGAGATAAATTTTGTTCTTAAAACGGCCACTATCGCAACAATTAAAGAATCAGAGGCCTCACTTGAGTTTTGCAGCGGGCTAGAAAGTGAGCAGTTTTTTTGCTGTGCACTTTGGTGGGCACTTGATAATTTTATTCTGACTTCTTTCACGGAAATTCAATAATTAAGTGAATTAATTCAATGATACACGAAACATAAATATTGCCAATGCTTCAATGCAAAGCATAGGAAGGATTATACCTGTTTTGTATACATTTTATAAACAATTAAATGGTATTGAAAACACCTGTACTCCTTATTTGCCAGCCAAGAAAGGAAATCGCAGGAAAATACGGGGGTTTTATGCAGCAACGGCAGAGTCGTCACTATTGAGATGACTGCGTTGCAGGATGCTGATTGAGACCAACTGCAGTAAAGTATTTCCCTTACAAATTATATATATGCATACCACCGGGGTTTAGAATGTCTTAAATTTGTGTTGAATGTCGCTCTCTCACATTCAGCACCCATGTAAGCTCAAACTTTGATAATATCGCCAATGGATGAACCAAATCTGGGAACAAATTTTACTGTCGATACGACTTAAATAATCGTTAGCGATAAACTGATCAGTTGCTCACTGCAGTCTTTTCTTGATTTAAAGAAACGTAAAACAATGGGGTTTAAGCTTTACAATGGAGTTTGAATTGAAATAGTCACGAGATGAAGCATACTAAAACCAGATTTTGGTTGTCCTAGAACCCGCTGATCGGTGTTAGGCTGACGGTTTGCAGTCAAAACTTGAATAGCATGAGTCAAGAGCCTTGTGTGATCTTGCCTGAAGTGGCTCATGCAGTGACTTATGTTTCTACAGGTGTTCAAGCACAAGTAAAAGCCATCCAACCACGGGCTCTGTTCGTGCACTGCACGGCTCATCGCTTCCAGCTTGCGGTGCAGGACTCCATGGCTACAATCAGGGAGCTACGGGACGCGATCGGCGAGGTATCTCGCCTCGTGGAGTTCTTCCGGGACTCACCGAAGCGACTGGTGTGCCTGCGGGGCGCGGGAGCAAGCTCCTCACTGCGTCCTCTCTGCCCGACCAGGTGGACGTGTTGTGAACCGGCGCTGAGATCCGTCCTTGAGAATTGGACTGCCATCCAAACAGCACTGGAAGAAATAGGAAGCGACACCGCAACGCGCATGGAGGCAGGGAGCACGGCAAGAGGTTTCCTCCACGCCATGTCAACGTTCGACCTCTGGTTCGGAGTAAACCTCGCCAGTCACCTCTTCAAACTGACGAACCCAGTCGCCAAGGCGATCCAAGCCCCCAAGGCTACAGTGTCGTCCAACCTCAGACTGATCAGAGAGCTGGAGGAAGCTGTCCGGGACCGGCGCAACAGGTTTGACGAGCTCTGGCAAGCAGCTGTGTCGAAGGCTGAATATCTAGAGATAGACCCTCCCCGACAGGCCAGACCCCATCGACTGCCAAGACGCATAGATGCTGGAGGTGCAGCTCACCAGCCAGCCACGGCTGAGGATAGGTACCGTCGGGTGTACCTGGAAGCGGTCGACACCCTGGCGGGATCTATTCGGGCTCGGTACGAGTCTGGAGACGAAGAGCAGTTAGCTGCTGCTGAGAAGGCAGCTATCACGGGGGACCTCGCCGCTACAGAGAGTGCCGCCCGTGTGTTCCAACTCGATGGAAGTCGGCTGTCACTCCATGTCCAAATGCTGCACGACATCAGCAAACGGTGCGGCGTTCATATCGGGTGTGTCGACGACGTCACACAGCTACTGTCAGATCCCGTCATGAGGGACCTACTGCCTGAGCTGAACAAGCTGATCGGTATCCTGCTGACAGTACCTGCAACAAGCTGCAGCAGCGAAAGGAGCTTCAGTCTCCTCAGACGACTGAAGACCTACCTGCGCTCAACGATGTCACAGGCGCGCTTGAACCCTAGCGCAGTATGTGCCACCTACCTGGATGAGTTGAAGGCCGTCGACATCAATGCGCTGATGGGGGAGTTTGTACGCAGGTCGCCTCGAAGAATCCGCCTCTTTGGCGCGTTCTAGGGTATGAGCTAGGGTAGGAGCAGCGGCATACCGGCGCATCACAGCGGTACCGGCGACTCTCACCACATGGTCATCGAGCCAAGTTCGTAACACCAAATGCAACAGCTTTCGAGCGCGACGCGCCATTGAGAGGGGAAGCAGACATGGGCTGAGGACCGCGGGGGGTCTGCGTTCTGTCCTGGGTGTCGGTGCCGCTCCTGCCAGAATTCCTTTCATAATCTTGTCTGTTCGGTGCAGTCCCCTCGTCCTTTCTTGGTCACGTAGGGTAGGGCTCTGCCTGCCTATTTTTGATTTGTGAGTACGTAAGCTGTGGTATACCTACGTGGTCCTAATCATTTTATTGTCCTGTGGGCTATTATCCCTATCGTTTGGACAGTGTGTGCGGTGCGCGGACTCTACACAAAGTCCGATAAACCACCTCAGATGTCAGTGAGGGATCAAATGCATAGGCATGGTTTTAGGCTATTATGCAAATCAGTCATGGATGTGCAGTCTGTCCCACCAAATTGAAACATTCAAACTAATACAATTATTTGTTTTGACCGAGTACATGAGCTCTTATTCAGTCCTGTTTTCTATTTAGCGGAGACGTAAATACGGAATTGAAAACGCCCAACAATAGAGGATGAGATGATTTATTAAATCCGTCAAGCTCGCAAATGGAAAACGTTTACTTGAATGAAGAACAACTCAGTCAATATAATTACCTCTGCATCCCTTTACAGTAGTGGTTCCAGTCGGTGGGGGGGGATTTCCCTTCAGGGGAATTAGTGGATCACAGGGGTAAATGGCAGGCTTCTGAAATATAATTGCTTCTACTTATACCGATCAAAAGGAACGTTAAAATTGATCTTCGGCCAATGGAATCGGCGAAAGGAACCTATCATTATGAATCTAACATAAACTTAGCTATATCACGAAAACATATAAGTACACTCAAAACTGTTTTAACCATATAAATTCAATTAATTTCTATGGTGAAACAGGCGCAGGGGGAATGTATATCTTTTTGGCACAACGAGGCGCGTGGGCCGGAAAAGGTTGGGAACTACTGCTCTAGAGTGAACTTTTTCGAAACCTGAAACTGAAATCATAACACAAACAAAGAAATGGAGTGAAAATAAAGAAAGAAGTCGTTAGAGATGTTGGGATAACATTTTAAAGTTTTTGCCCCCTTATTAGGTTTTTCATCCCCTAAAACCACGAGTAAAATTGTATGGGCCGGCTAGGAAAAAGCACCCCTAAACATTTTCACAAAGTTACACCCCTGGGTAGAAGTGATTGGAATTACTGCGGAGCGGCATCTTCACTGAGGATCAAAATGCAAAACCTACAAAGGAGATGGGATCACAGGTTCAGGAATGTAATTGCTTTGGCGGAATGGGAAATCAAGATCACATTGAGAGGTGGAACATTCACCCTTGTTGCATCAAGACGTGTGGTATGGCTTAGAAAAGCATTATTCAACCCTATTGAACGACCCGGATTCGACGCGCCGGTTGCTTCAGTCCGCGAGAGGTCCCGCATTTTCAGAGCTTAATTTGGCACAAACAATCAAAACAAAGCATGAACCGACCCTACAGTACATGCTTATCGAAACAGGAGATGCGTGATAAAGACCATAATAAAATCCCCGGCGGCTATTTAAGCAATTTAGCTCCAATGAAATCAGTATTTAGGCGCCTATAATGAGAAAATTACCACCGCGTACGTCCTGGTCACTCACGCAAAGTAAACAAAGATGGATCAAGGTCAGTGTAATTGGGTACGCCATGAATGAGTACTGAACACGGACAGGATGTGACTTGTAGGTAAGCAAGAATAATAATTTGTCACTTCCCTCATGGCAGTTTTTTAGGCACAGTGTCTACCCTCTCCGAGGACGGATCCAGGGAGGAGGGGGGGGCATTGGGCCATGCCCCCGCAAAGCACCAGAAAATAAGGGCACCTATATATTTCGCTGTGTAGGTACAACACAAACGAAGCAACTTGTATTAAGGAAAGTCGATTTTAAACGCACTAGTGACTCGTAAGCCGTCGAAATCCGATGAGTTTCTCGAAACGGAAATTTTTTCTGAACTTGCCCCCAAACTCCATTTACCCCCTCTCAAAAAATATCTGGATCCGCCCTTGTCTCTCTGCATAAATTCATCACTGGCAGGCTCGTTGGAAGAAGGCGAAAAATAGAGCAGATGATGTTTTATCAGATCACCGCAGGGCGGCGCTAGTGTAGACAATGATATGAGATGGGGTAACTTTCGCTTGCGTGGGGCAGGATGGGGATTTGAAGTTAGATAAAATAATGGTACAGTATTCATTCAGGGTGGCTGGGGCATGATAAAATCATATAAACACGTTGCACCGTGATAAGTGATACATCCTAATGTGCATGTGTGTGTGTGTGTATGTGTATGTGTATGTGTGTGTGTGTGTGCGTGTGTGTGTGTGTGTGAGTGTGTGTGCGTGTGTGTGTGTGTGTACATGTGTGTGTGTGTGTACGTGTGGGTGTGTGCGTGTGTGTGTGTAGGTGTGTGTGTGTGTGTGTGTGTGTGTGTGTGTGTGTGTGTGTGTGTGTGTGTGTGTGTGTGTGTGTGTGTGTGTGTGTGTGTGTGTGTGTGTGTGTGTGTGTGTGTGTGTGTGTGTGTGTGTGTGTGTGTGTGTGTGTGTGTGTGTGTGTGTGTGTGTGTGTGTGTGTGTGTGTGTGTGTGTGTGTGTGTGTGTGTGTGTGTGTGTGTGTGTGTGTGTGTGTGTCTGTGTGTGTGTGTCTGTGTGTGTGTGTGTCTGTATGTGTGTGTGTGTGTATGTGTGTATGTGTGTGTGTGTGTGTGTGTGTGTGTGTGTGTGTGTGTGTGTGTGTGTGTGTGTGTGTGTGTGTGTGTGTGTGTGTGTGTCTGTGTGTGTGTCTGTGTGTGTCTGTGTGTGTCTGTGTGTGCGTGCGTGCGTGCGTGCGTGCGTGCGTGCGCGTGTGTGTGTGTACGTGTGTCTGTACGTGTGTGTGTGTGTGTGTGTGTGTGTGTGTGTGTGTGTGTGTGTGTGTGTGTGTGTGTGTGTGTGTGTGTGTGTGTGTGTGTGTGTGTGTGTGTGTGTGTGTGTGTGTGTGTGTGTGTGTGTGTGTGTGTGTGTGTGTGTGTGTGTGTGTGTATGTGCGTGTGTGTGTGTGTGTGTGTACGTGTGTCTGTACGTGTGTGTGTGTATGTGTGGGTGTGTGCGCGTTACATGTGGAATTATGCATAGTGTATGAGTTTGTTTGCAGCAGCAGTACATAAGCTCGGATCTTTTGTATTCTTATTTTTTCTATCGCTGTTCTACGTCTTCAGCAGAGGGCTAGGAATACTCAAGGACTAGTTTCCCTATCTGTCCCCATTTTTCGTCAAATTCTGATGTTCTTTCTTTTTCCTTGCAATTATGTCTTCCCTTACAGCTTCTAACCGTAAACACTTCCTGAAAAGCGCCACTGTTGGCATCCTCTTCCTTATATGGGCTTAAAATATCACTAATTTGGCGACGATCGCTACCAGTACATCAAGTTTTATGCAGTGCTCCAATGAAGGAAGGAACTAATCCGACTTTTCAAAAGAATACGTAACATTATATTGTGAGTAGTTCAGATTTGATATTTTGAATAAACCAGTCCACACATGTATTCATAACGAAAAAGGTAAAATGGATCATACACAATGCCAACAGGTGACTGGTAAAACGCTTGCAGGGTATGAGGTGAACGGACACGATGACTCCACAGCTTCAAGTACTCCACAGTTTCACAGTATGCAGAAAAGCATCTGCCCGTGGAAACCCTCGTAAAAGAAGAAAAAAGATGGGGTCAGGGAGAAAAATAAGGAAAACAAGTAAAATAAATTCATGGGTTAGTGATTGACACCGTATTACCAGCATAGTCAAGCCTGGACAACAGCGAGTGGCCGCATCGCTCCAGCAGCGCCAACTAGCGTGCAGGCACCAGCGCTGCCTAGCGGCCATGCACCAGCGCCGCCCCGCGGCCATGCACCAGCGCCGCCCCGCGGCCATGCACCAGCGCTGCCCAGCGGCCATGCACCAGCGCCACCCAGGGGCCATGCACCAGCGCGGCCCAGCGGCCATGCACCAGCGCCACCCCGCGGCCATGCACCAGCGCCGCCCCGCGGCCATGCACCAGCGCTGCCCAGCGGCCATGCACCAGCGCCACCCAGGGGCCATGCACCAGCGCGGCCCAGCGGCCACCGTAGCGCCACCTCGCTACCCAGCACCTTATAATCGAGTATTTCGTACTTGAGTTTTTAGTATTTCGTACTTGAGTATTAAATACTTGAGTTTTTCGGCACGACCAGAACAAGTGCACTATGGTTTCTACTGACTCGGTACAAACCGTACACAATGCGGTTTCAGTTCTACCTACTGAATAGAGGTACCTGTTTGTTGCTCTTATTCGCAAAGTTACTTTGTAGTGAAAGGATTGTAAATATGTTTTTTTTTTGTTGCTACACGTATGGTGAACATTAGGGTGCATCAAATGCCCCGACTTTTGAAATTAGCTACGCGGCCCGGCCCAATTTTTTGCCTTGGACCTAGTGAGTCCAAATATGAAATATTTTGAAATTTCGAAAGGGGCTAGGGGCGCCACCTAGCGGCCAAAGTTTTCAATTTCGACCATTTTTAGATATACTTTGGATTGGCCGCAGAAGTCGCCTCATTTTATTAGTGGACTGTTTTGTGACCAAACAGTATTGCGCTGGCCTAAAAGCAATTGCATGCCCAATTTCATGGATTTTAGACATCTTTTAGGGGAGCCTCCTAGCGGTGAAAAAATCAATTTTGACAGTTTTTTACAATCTGTTTCATTAAATGTGTGGGCAGAATCATTGTGTATTTTGGTCCAGCTGAAACGAGATTTTGCTGAATCGACCTCAGGGTACTTGCGAGACGGATTTCATGCATTTTGGATTTCTTTATATGGCACTACCTGGCGGCCAAAGTTAAAAATTTACATTGGTTTCTGTTCATCCGTTTTTATTTATTGAGGACACTGGTCCAGCTTGCAGCTAATATTTTGGGTGATAAACTACCGTTTTACTGTAATTTGATGCCTTCTCGTACACACAAGGCTAAGAACGAAGAAAGACGGAAACAAGTTGTTGGGAGCGGACATGGAAACTAATTGCTGGTTACACCGTGATAGAGTAAGAGAACGAATGGAAAATACGGCTCTCCCATATCGAAATTGACGGTTGAGCTTCTTGAACGGCAGGAGTGCTCCGACGCAGTGGTAAACATGGTGTTTGCCTCAACAGGGTCGAACACAGGTCATCGATCAGCCGCCTGCATCCAAATCCAAAATCGGCTGAACAAGGCTCTGCTCTGGTCAGCGGACAGGCACTAAGTCGGGGGAAAAGTCCACGTCAGTGTTTTCAACAGACTCGATATTGAGAAATTCTGCTTGCCTAACCAATAATTCTAACAAAAACCGACTTACGCTCATTATACGCTGAAGAAAAACGGGCCAAAAAATTAACAATATTTCGAAATTGATTATTTATCAAGATAAGCGAAATATGAAAGACGGTTGAGTTTATCTTTCAAATAAACTCAACTTCACTAGAAAGTCGCCCGTTCCTGACGGAACTCAAAGAGAACGTCCTTCAAACTGTCTGTCCGAAGCAAAGCCGTGATGACCACGAGGAGTTCAGAGAATTAGGAATTACCCTCTCTGGTGTTAAATATTTTTATTTGTGTCTTCTGTTTTCTTTCGTCTAACATTTCATTATTTGTTCGTCAGCAACGACATGACATCACGGTGAATAAACAGATCATGCCTGTAACGATTTTCTTTGCGGCGGCTCCGGCGGCTACAGCGGGTACTTATCGCGTAAAAAAACAATATTAGTCTTAGGGTGCAAAAGGCAAGTCAAGGGTGTGAAAATATTCTCGGCCTGGTCTTGGTCATTGCAGTACAAGTTTTTCATGTAAAAATCATCAGACTAAGAAGACCATCATACAACATATCTTTGCATAGGATTTATTTTGCGAGGGAAAGAGGTGACTCATTTGGGACAGAGGCCAAGGCGGGAGGCGAAACTAAAACTGGTACTAAGATCCAGTACAAGGCTGATTTCTGCCCAGGATGGGTGCCGTTGTCGGTCAGCGATTTCCAAAACTCATGACGGACATCAAGGTGCAAAAGCGTGCGACATGGGCGCAGGTGACACTTTTGAATCGAAGCGTTTTGGAAGCCCCGGGCCCAGTGCTCCTTCCATGGGTGCACTACTGGCCCGGCTAAACGGTCTAGATCCTGCAGAAACGCTTTTCGATTTTGCCATAGACGCATTTGGCCTCCACACATCCTGGCAGAGCCCAGATGTCTCCATCGCTGAAAACTTGGTCCAGGGTGTCGTCGTAGCACTGATCAGCCCGTGGGCACTTGACGGTGGGGCAGCAGGTCGGATAGTCAGCCCCTTCTATGCCTTTCACCCGTTTACACCCAGGTGCCAAGGGCCGAGGCTCCGCAGCGCATTGGTGAGGTTTATGTTGTCCCTCGATGCAGGTGAATCCCCTGCATTCAGGCAGGGTCCAGGGCTGGCCACTTTTGAAGTATTTTTCCAGCTCTTCCACGTAACACCCGGGAATTGGCGGTCGTGGCACTCCGTACACAGGGGCCGCTGCTATGGCAACCGCCACCAACAGGCCAACAGCTGAGCTGAGCATGGTAATGCTACACCTTGATGAGAATGAAGCAGACTGATGCCACTGTCAATATCTGCTCGGCTTAAATACTGCCGACTGGAGGGGAGGAGTACAGAGTTGGACAGCCCGGTAGCTACGTCGGTACATTTCAGAAAGCCCACCACGTGAACTGCTAATCCGAAACAGGTGGATTCAGCTCTGAGAGCTGTCATGCCATACTTGTGGAGCGCTCTGACCTCGGCTAAGCTGCCTGGCAACACGCGACGGTAACATCTTGTCACGATGCTGAGGCTTTTAAAAGTTTGAAGTAAATATAAATCGGGTATATTTGACTTGCTTAGGGAAGTTTGCCAAAGACCCAAAGACGTCAAGAATTATTTAACTGACAAGTCTGGTAACATCTATAGCCGGTGCCTACAGAGTTTCTGCGGTGCTAAGACATTTTCGGGAATTTCAGGGTTTCTTCTCGGAATGGTGTTTCTCTGCTTGCAACCTTCGCCGGGATGGGGGTCTTCTTAGACCTCCCCCTCAGATTTTTCCGAAGTGACCAAAAAAATGGTGTCGCGCAGCGCCACCAAACTTAGTGTAGATCTTTCTTCATTATTTTTACATCTTCTCTGAAAGTTTTAGCTCAAAGTCATATCAGGTCAGGTCACCAGGCCAGGTGAAATGACCTTAACTTAAAAATGTTTAGAACTGCATAACTAAAAGGAGGGTTAATCGATCAAGTTGAAACTCATACCACATATCCGGCCCGCCAAGAGCTACATCATATGTTCCGGGATTTTCGATATTGGTGACCTAAGGTCATGTGCAGAGCATGACCTCCCCATTGAAAATAGATGGGAAAAATCATGAAATGAGCTTTTCTCAGTAAGTATGGATGAAACCAACTCCAAACATCGGTTACGAGCCCATGAGCCCATTTCTGAAGTTGATGCCAAAATTTTGACTTGTGACCTTTAAAAGATCACCATAGGTCAAATAAGCATTTTTGGTGTTTTACTCTATAAATTTTGAATAAACTAAGATAAAAATGTTATTTTGTCACCAAAGTGTTTGTATAGTCACTGCAAGTCAAATTATATACATCATGACTATACCAGGTCAAGTTGGGTCAGACCGTTGACCTGGGCCAGGTCAAGTTCTTAAATTTGTATCCATAATTGTCTAAGAATTTTGCAATGGTGGGGTACGTGGGGTGGTCCCGGCGCGCGATAGAGTGCACCCATGTCGTTTCAAAATTCTGCGCTCGGCGCTGGAAATTTGAAACTTTGGCTGAAGTAAGCACGTGCTGCACTGTATTGGGTTCCCAATGTTAAGGTGCTGGCAAATAGAGGGCCATATTTTAAATTATTTTCGGCAGTGTTATTAAGCATGTATCGCATTAAGCACTGTTTATTGAGGGTGTTTTTGATTTATTGAGGGTGCGGGTCGTCCGCCTGTGGCGTGTGTAGAGGGATCCTCCGCTACAAGGAAATCATTGAGTATTTTAATGTTTTGATATAATTTTGGCAGTTTCATCAAACATGTATCGACGATAGTGTCATTCGTTGAGGGTGTGTTTGCATTTAGGGGAGTCGCTCGCTCTTGGCGCATGCAGGCGGTCTTCCGGTAGACGGAAATTATTATCAAACCTGGATATCTAGCCCTCGCTAATCTACACCGGCATGGGTCACGTGACACAGTGAGCTTGGAAGCCACCCCACTTAGAAAGATCTGGATGTCCTCCCCTGCATGGGGTCATAGCAAACACTGTTATTCTAGTTTTGTGCTTCTAGCCTCATCATTTTACCATTGTCAGAGGTAGTTAGTGGTTGCCTGTCATTCCCGATCGTAATACAAAAGCAGGAAGAAGAGCCAGTGTGGGAAGTTTTAGATCTGGGTGATTTGATTTTGCCTCCCTTACCAAAATACGATGAATAACCAGAACCTCCCGTGTACGTCTCAAAATTGAGTTTTGACTTTTAACCCGCGCCCCACCGGGGTCTGGTGCCACCTTCGCGCCACCGAAGGGGTTATTGATGGCCCCCTCCCCTTTAACCCCGAAAATATAGGGGTTAGCGCAAATCTGCGAAGTGCATTAGAAAGCTCGCGTGAATTCAGGAGGAAATTACTTTGCATGTTTTAGCACTCAGGTCAATGGTTTGACCTCCAGAGGTCAAATAAGGTCAAGATCGGCAATTTTCACTCAAATATGCAATGCTTAAGCAAACTGGACATAACTCTTGTGCCATTAGAGCTATTGAGATCTGGTAAAGTACATTGGATAGAAAAATGTCAGATCTTTTCCCGCTATGTTGAACGTAATGACCCCCGCCAGTGGTTTGACCTCCAGAGGTCACCTCGTAACCTAAGATGACCTGAGGTCACGAAAGGTCATAGAGTGACCTTTCCGTATATCAAACGAAAGCCAGTGACGAGACATACACGATGGTTTTTGATTCGGCACTCTAGCTTATATAGGTCAAAAGTTATTGTCAAAATACTGTTTTTGACCACTGGTGACCTTGGATGACCTTGGAGAGGTCAAAGGGAAAATATGGCCTCTGGAATCCGTGAAAGGATGTCCAAAAACGCTTTTCTGACGAAGCCGAGCATTTTCAATCGTTTTTGTGACTTTTAGATCATAAGACAGCTTTTCCCATGTTTTTGCAATGAAAGAGGTCACCTCGTGACCTGACCTCGAGTCATGAAATCGAAACATCTGGGATATACATCTTGTAGGACCTGGATAGGTGATGAAGTGTAGGAAGTTTCAAATCAATCGATTCAGAAATGTAGCTTTTATAGACCTCCAAAAGCTGAAGTGAAGTGACCTTGGTTGACCTCGTCTGGTGATCTGACCTTGGATGACTTCGGGTAAATTTTTTTAGAACTGGTGGGAAAATGATGAGACGACAGGTAGAGCACTCAACCGCGGGGCTGAGCCTCGTCATTTTTCTGCTATCCCGAAAACAACCTTAGAGCGGGCATCGATGGCCCGCCGGTGGGGCGAGGGCTTAGACACGGTGTTTTGTCATATACATTCTTTTTCGACACGGAGCTGGCCCGCGACAGCTTTTGGACTGCTGTATTTGCAGGCTCCACAACTGCACCGATGACACAAGAAGCCACTACCACGTGGGAAGAGAGCTCCGGGATCAAGGCTGAGACAGATGGCCAGCTGGCGGCCCTGACCGCACAGTGATGCAACAGGCCTAAAAAACGGGACGAAAATGCCAAAAATGACTTTCTAGAATTGATATAAGACCTATGCTAACTGTTTAAGTATTTTTTGGAACCCGGAAAACCATAACTATTTTCTTTCTCTACCTTGCCACATTGGTTTTACAGGAGCTTAAACTTGCAACTTATTCTGCCTCGCTGAATACGTGGATTTGGCCAGAAGTAATAGCGTGATCTAAAACGTTAATAACAGGTGCTAACACCTCCCCATCCATAAAAAACGTATACTACCGTAAAGCCTGGGATATGTTGCGACCTTATGGATACAAAAATAAGGTTCTAGCCGCTCCGGAGAATGCAGTGAGTTCGTTTTGATAAACATATGTTTCGGAACTAAAATTTATAATATACATCATATTTCCTTAGACTGGCAAAAAAGGCACAGTCAGGATCAGCTAGACAATCATATGATGTATTTTGGGAAGCGTCTTCTTTATATTGGCGGAATCCGTAGGTCGGCAACCGAGGGCCGAAAAAGTTGACAGTCTTAGTGAGCGCATGTTCCAGCCGTAGTCGGCGGGCGGTTGTGACAATGACGCGCGCGGCATCCACCAACTGATGCGTACTATTTCATTTCTCCAATCAAATGACACATTTAAATAGGGGAAAAAGGGATAAAAAATATGGCTAACGTTATTAATGGACGGCCTCTAATTGAAGAAGTCAATAAAGTTGAGTAGCAGGAGGGTAAATTGAGACAAGGAAAGCATGTTGTTCAATAGTTATTAGGGCACAGCGAGATCAGGCTGTGAATAAAAAAATTCCGATTTTAACTTCGACTCACTTTATTTCCCTTTGTAAAATGTTATTTTAAACTGAATTTCCGTTCATCTCAGGCCTCCGCTCTCAGTTAAAACTCACTGTCATTTATATATAGCCGGTTCCACAGTGATTGGTAGGTATTAGTGTCAGTTCGTTTAAGAAATATCTTAAAAACGATTACTCTTCTCATGAACGTTTCGTCTCTAGCAATGAATTTTGACGAGCTCTCTAAATTTGGGACCATGCAAACTGAGTGAGATATCAATTTGGAAAATTATGGGCAAAAAGCTGATTTCGCCGATCCTGATTATTTTCTGTGTCTTTTTTCAATTACTTCCGAATTTTGAACCTTATTTAGTATTTCCCACGTGAGTTAATGCATCCAGTTAAACGCAGCAGGTGAAGCAGCAATGGTGCCGACAGGGACCATCACTTAAGAAGATATTTTGCAAAAACGACCGCAGTCTAATACCTACCAATCAGTATTGAACCGGCTGTACATGCTCCCTCTTTTGGATTTTGAAGAATGTCGCTTTTCGCACATTTTGTAGCGTTTGCTGGCGGTTTAAATTTAACAGTGGTTATCTTCTGGTGATGTTTTAATACCCGACGCTCCCCTAAAGGTGTTCTCAATGCTAATAGATGCGAGGTGAGAATGCATTTTTCACCTCCAATGCTTGCCCGCTAACAACTGGGGAAATCCAATCATTGAAGCGAATTATCAATCATATGAATTTTTCCCTTACTATTACCTTTATTCAGCTTATCCCATGGTCAGATTTGCGACTATGTAATTATTTCACAAAGCTACAGTCACTGTCAGAGCCGTTAAAAAACCCTCGATAGCCTCTGCATAAAGTAGTGCACCTAATGGGTGCCAAGGGGTGCTCTGGTGCCTTTGTTATGGACCTGATCTCAAAATGGATGTCCACTCTAGATTTTCCATTCCAAAAGCTTTTTGAATGGTGTATAAAAACTCGACCTAACTCTTCTAGAAGCCGAGTTACTCCCGGCTTTTGTCAACCTTGTTTTGAGAATCAGCATTGCCTTACATCATTTTAGAAATGACATCATAAATCGGTACCCTGACCTGACCTTGGATTGAAGCTTCGTCAATATGTATCAAATTAATTTTGGTGCTCACTTGCCACGCGGCATTGCACTAAACCGAGCCATTTTTTCTCCCATCACGAAAGATTAACACGGGGTAGAATCGACCCTCTGGCAAAAGGAGGGTTAAGATGAAAAACAATATTGTGTGTGTTTGTACGACCTGCCTGATGGAGAGCTTCAAATTGAACACAAAAACATTCCTCTATCATTATTATTTATTGACTTATGAATTTCGCCCGTTTTTCAGGCCTCCTGCATCACTGTGGACTGGCGTGATCACTACCTCACACTCCGCCGCTCCCATACTCAGGCGAATTGGTGCAGCTTCAGGTGCAGGTGGAATATGATTAACCGGTCCACAACCACCATCTGTTTCCGAGAAAGGCTTTCAAAACGAACAGCTAATTACACAGTCGGATCGGCTTAGACCCCACCGCACAACAGGAAATAATATAGGATCTAGGACGCCGGTTAAGGGGATTGGGTTGAGAAGGCTTTGGTGGTGGTCAAAACCACAAGTAGAGCGCCCGTCGTGCACTCCGTGGCGCGCCGTACCACCACGGAAGTGTGATTTTATTAAGATGCCAATGTTTTGGAAGGCCTATGGGGAAGTTTGGAGCGCTTTCGTCAACGAGAGCGCCGCTATCCAGAGAGGGGTGGATCATGTGTCAAAAGAGGTCCGTAGCTGGTAGCAGAAAACGGACAATGCGAAATGCAAGAAAAACACACCTCGTTGATATACTTGGCTTCCAAACTGAGTTTTTAAATGTTTCTGTTTCGAGTCCTCACCCTTGAACATGCGCATTGACTGGGCCACCTTCACTTTGACGGGCGGGGCGCGGGTATCAGTCCCCAAAAAATATCTAGAGAACCACGAGAGGTAGCGACTGAGGTCAGAAAAAAGTAATTAGGTTCCCCAACGCAGACCAGGTGATGCCCCGAGATGAGAGGAATGTGTTCCCAGAGTCAATGATAGCTTGTGTAGCAGAAGCCTGAGCACATGGCCTTTATTTGTCAGATTCAGGTAATAGAAATATAGTATGTATTAGGCGATATTATTCATAATTTGTTTAGACTGTCTTAATGCCATCAAAAAACTTTAAAGTTTAAAATAATCTAAAATCTTACGATATTTTTGCTCTTTTGGCGGCTAAAACATATTTTTCTATAAGCATATTCATAAGAAGCCTGGGACACTGATCCCAACAAAAAAATGAAATATGTTGGCAATTTGTAAAAGTTATGGGCTTATAAATGTTTGATGTACTCGTTAAGGCCTTCATGTATAATCGAGCATCTCTCATAGCTCACTCTGAAAGCCATTCAAAGTTTGTTTTTATGTGTTTTGGAGCCATAAAATATTGTTAAGTACGCCCGCCGGTTTAAATGGGTCCGGGGGGAGGATGCCAGTGGTCACCTTCCAGCCGCGGGGCAGTCCCGCGAAGATAAAATCCTCGTCCTGTCTGTCCGTGCCTAACCCTGCCCTGGATTTATAGTTGCAGCTCTAGATGGGGTAGAACGAGCGGTGTGGTGAATGTGGCACCTCTATTGTATTAACTGTTAGTGAAGTTTCAATTATTGGGCGAAATAGGTCGTGGTTTATTGTACGATTAGTTTTGAGCTTCGGAAGTCGATTTTGGCAAACAGATTTCGAGGATATTGCGTCTCAGACTCGTATTCGTCGGGAAAAAAGAGCGTATTTTCGGGTGCAATCGGGGTCACATGGCCTGCGAGTTTGTTGTGAGACGATTGTGCGTGAGCCGCGCTCTTTCGCTTGGTGGTCGCAGCGGTGAGCGGCTGCCTGCAGCCAAAATGTGCGTGTTTTCCTGCATCTGAGCAGACCTAAGTAAACAGTTTTGGAGTAATGATGTGCAATTCGATAGTGGAAGATAGTGATATGAGATCTCCTTTTTGCTGGTCAGGGTTTAGTAACTTCTATCAGGGTGTGATTTGGCATGTAGCCATTTCTGGCGCAGTGAGGTTCAACGTTCCTAAATGGTGTCTGTATTTTGGTGACATAATTCGTGCTCCGGTTTTCGAGGTTAGTGAGTCGATGGCGGTTCTTGAAGGTGCCTGTATTCTGTCATAGGTTGAGTGTCCGGATTTCGTCGGACCCCGTTTGTGGGACATGATGATGGCAAGAGTGGAACAGCGGCGGTGTCAGCCCGCTTGATGGTGGAGCTTCCCTGTCCGGAGTGGTAGCCTAAAATGCCTCATTCAGCCGGTAATTAAAATTACTGAGGTTTCATTGGCGAGCATTTAGTGTTGGAACTGTATTTGTGACTAAGGGGTTTTCGGCTCAAGGCCATGACTTGCATTTCCGCCTTTAAATATGCTCAGAGTAGTTTGATGTGTTTGACGTTTCGGCTCCAGTAATGTTCATGTGGCTTAACGTGTTCTCCGTGCCTTGCTGTCGGGTCACATTGGCTTCCGGATGGTGACAGTAGCGCCATCTATTTATCTATTGTTTTTGCTTAAGATGTGACGAGTAACGCCATCTTCATAAATTGTTTATATAGGATGCGGCAGTGGGCAGACATGACCGGGGCCGGGGAAATAGTGTGGACATGTATGTTGACATGTTTGATGTGTTCCCCAGTAACGGGTTGAAATACACCATGTCTGCGGCAACCATGCCTTTTCTCGCTGCCTGCGGGCCGAGATCTACAAATATATTCATTAATGCATTCATACACAGAGAAAAATATACGCCACAACTATAGGATAAAACGTTCAGTTTATTACAGTGTTAACATGCTGAAGACTACTGTAGGGTACGCTGATCGACATATCTTAGTGAGACTATTTCAAACGTACTGTTCAAACTTTTATGGTTGTGAGCTTTGGGCGACAAGGAGTGGTAGAGCTCTTCGGGAGTTAAGTTTAGCGTATCATTCTAGCATTAAGAGGCTTGTTAAGGTTCCCAAATGTTCAAGAAATCATCCGTTGTGCCATGAATTAAAACTTCTGACTTGCCAAATGCACATTGAATACAGACAACTTTTATTTATTAGAAGACTTCAATTCAGCAACAATAATATCATCCGGAGCCTACAAAATAGTGATGCTGTTCGCACTGGACTGCTTCACATCAACCACCTAAAGATAAGATAAAAATATGGAATATTATGCATGGATTTGAGCAGGACATCAAAGCAACACATTTATAATGTATTTTGGTCTTACCTCCAGCGCATGACTGAAAATGTTATTTAAGCTTAAGCTTCAGCTTGGTCTCATGATTAGTCAACGATATCTATGTGACATGTCACCATAAGTGTATATTTATGAAGAATGCGTGAATGTTGTGTGTACTGCGTGTTTCTCTATTATGCGCTGCACTTATATATGTACCCAGGTGGTATGAAATAAATGACATTATTATTATTATTATATTTATTATAGGAGAGAATTGAGATGTACAGGAGCATGGCACCGGGGTTAAGGAGCGATACATGAGGAGGGGACGCTAACGGACGAGCACGGATGCGCACGCAAGCGGGTTACGAGTTCGATATAAGGTCAACGAAGTGAACTGGCGTCGGTGTTGTGACGGAGGGTATTAAGTACGGGCGGTACCTCTACTATCAGGGGTCATATGCGCGCGTGACGGGCGAATTCGAGCGCTGACGGGAACGATTTATGCTAAGTGCGGCAGGCGACGAACAGCGACGGAGGTCGGGGGTGGGACAGCTTTCACCCTCGCCCCACCGGAGGGGGCATCGATGGCCCCCTAAGGTTTTTTTCGAGATAGCAGAAAAACGACGAAAGTAAATTGTCACAGAAAATTCACAGTAAGTCAGTAATTTGACTTTGTTTATTTTACTGGACCCTATAAAATTCGGTATCATTAGCTGTAAGTCATTATCTGGTTTTTTATGGATGTGCTGCAGCTAATGTGGAATCACGCTCCGAATTATTCAGCACCTCCGGTTATGCATCGGATACGCCCGAGTTACTGAAGGACTGTGTCTGTTAAAACTTAGTATCCCTGGCCCTCGAAATTAGACTATCAGGCGCCACTCGTCCTAATTGCGCTTGTCTGTCCAACTGCTAGTTTAGGGCTTAGACTCTGTCTGTTTTCTGTGCTTCATCTTCAAGTTATCTGTCGTGATTCCGCCTGGTGGACGATCTTTATCGTCATATAGGGATCGTAGGTAACGAGAGAGAAAGAGAGAGAGAGAGAGAGAGAGAGAGAGAGAGAGAGAAAGAGAGAGAGAGAGGAAGGCTTTTGCCGCCGAAAAACCTTGCAGCCCTGAGCAGAATCTATAATTTATGGAATTAGGAATAAAACAAAAGTCGGGACCACATTTTTATTACTAAGGAGTCTACATTTTATTAAGACATCATAATTCGGAACAGGGTGAACTTATCGGATTGAAACTCATGTCACATAATGGGCCCACAGAGTTCTCTAAAATGTGTTCCGGTATTTTTGATATCGATGACTTACGGTCAGCTACGAGCCATGACCTCTACCTTGGAAATACATCAGAAAATATTTTGAACGGAATAACTTAGTAACGGATGGTGATGGAGCGTTTATTTTAATTTCTTTCGATTTGCCTTATTTTTGCAGTTCTAATGATATGCATTTTACCTAGTTTGACCTTGACCTGACCTCATGTCAGGTCAAATCCTTGATTTGACCTAGCAAGGTCATATTATATGTCATTTCGATTTGAACTGCTGCGAGGATTCAAATAGACCATATCGTTTTTCTCTACCTTTACTTATTCAGATGTTATGACCGAAAACCTTCATTTACATGCTATCCCTATGACGGCATGTTTTGACCTCTAGTGACCTTAGATTTGACCTGACATAAACATGGTTCAAATATTTTTGATGGAGAAGTAGATGGGCTACCTAACACCGTTTACCGTTTTGCACTATCTAGCGTGGTTCTGGAGATCTTAGGGTGGGGGGGGGCGGGTATCCACCGCCCCCGTCAATGCGCGTGTTAAGCATTGCATATTTGAGAGAAATAGCCTATATTGACCTAACTTGACCTCTGTAGGTCAAACCATTGACCTGACCGTTTAAAAAGGCAACGTAAATTCTTGCTGATTTCATGCAAGCTTTCTAATGCACTTTTCAGGTTTGCGCTAGCCCACATTTTCGGAGTTAGAGGGGGCATCGATGCCCCCGGTGGGGCGAAAGTGGTGCCGGACCCCCGGTGGAGCGCGGGTTAACACGAGCAGTGGAGAGGGGTATGGAGTTAACGAGCAGTGGAAGGGCGGTCCTAAAGTGCCCCCCTACTTGGGATCTAAAATGCGAAAGTGAAGAGAATTAGAAAAAACTCATTCGAGGGTGTGAGAAGGCCAAGGTAACCTAGATTATGGCTAAGCTTCATTGAACTGGGTCAAAATACTCCATGTCACACGGAGGTCGTAAATATCGAATCTGGGCAGTGCTGGAGGCCTATTGGGAATTGCCGTGAATTCGCAGAACAAAATCGGGAATGCAGTAAAAGTGGACTAGGGTCATAGAGGGAAGATCCCACACAATGTTGTTAAGTGATATAAGGTCAACGTCAATCAAGGCTACTGACCTGTAACGTGTCGTGGGTGCTTGCTGGACAGCGATGTGTGCTGGTCGCCTGGGGGTCGAGAACCTCATCGCTTCGTCGTCATCGTCATGGGCAGCACTGCTCCTGCTTCTCTGGGGCGGTGAAACCGGTGTGCTCGGTCCCAGGGAGTGGTTCGCACCGCCCGAACTCGTGCCTTGGACGACTTTGCGTGGCCGGCCGCCTCCGTGCCTGGGGGCTGAAAACTCCATTCAGCGGGAGCGTGGGATCGACACCAGTCTGGACGATTGAGAGAGAGGCGCCGATCTGTAGCGCGTAGCGTGCAGAGTGAGCTCCGGCCCTGGGCGGACAGCTCCGGTCCCGGACGGCGTGGTGTGGCTGTGGATGATGGTTGGCGCCGGTGGGTGTGCTAGCCATAACCGGCTGGCTCATGCCGGTGTAGGTGTGCCCACCCAGGTCTCACTGCTGAGTCCTGCGAGTTGCTAGGGATGTTTCCTGCTGCTGACCGCCTCCCCCACCTTTGATTGCATTGCTGGGGGAGCGGCCGTGCCGCCATGTATTCCACAGTGGTCTAAAGGATTGTTTCCTTGGTTCAAGATCTCATCCATACCCTGAACCTTTTTCAGATGATTTGTTGTCCTTGCCCCCATTCATCAGCGAAATTTAGGGGCCCCACGCCGGGGCATGGAGGCGGCCGAGTGTGGCCTGATGGCATACTAGGAGCTCGTGTCCCCATCCGTTTAGCTAGCACATGTTGTGGTATGTAAATATGAGAACGTACTCTTTCGAAGCCTTCTGCTGACAACATTGTATGGATGTTCTAACCAGGGGCGTAGCCAAGGGGGGCGGCAGGGACAGCCGCCCCTCCCTGAGCGAAATCCTGGCTACGCCCTGGTTCTAACAATATGAAAATGCATGGAAATACATGAAAAAAACAGAAGTTGGGTTGTATTAATGTAGATACAGCCCAAAATACCTTCATATTTTAAAAATCATAGTATCCTGGACCCCTTTCCAGGTCAATGTTGCCAATTTTGACCTGTGACCTCTGGGACGTCATCTGGGGCTACATAGCCCTATTTCCAACAGGGGCAGATTCTGCCCACTATTGTTACCATTGGGTTTGGATTGCTATTGTGAGTCGATTGATATGCGTACTGACTATGCTAGGATAAAAAGTGACCTTGACCTGTTCTGAGGTCAGGATATTTTTGTGTTTTGACCTAGTATGAGTCATATTATACATCAGTCGATTTGCCCTGACGAGAGGAAGCGAACGATGCCTAAAAACATCCTAACTCAAATCTACCAGATATTAGAGCCCAAATATTCTAATGAAAAAGGACACCTTCGTTGACCTGTCATGACCTCAATATTGACCTCAGCCAAAATGTAATCGCTATAGTTTCTTCATGAATTTGTATGAGCTATCCAACAGCACTCGCTTTTTCGCTATCCCGCATAGGAGCCGAAATCGAGGGGGTGTTCAAACAGCTCCCCACCACCAGGGTGAACGTGGCTCGGAGGCCCAGCGGGGTGTGGGTTAACAATGAAGTCATGATATAAAATATATACGCGATACGAATAATTCCATCTGACTGAAATAATGGGGTAAATGACTTTGAAAATACTTTTACAAACTTAAGCTGTGATCTTTGACCTTCATGAGGTAAAATTGATATATAGACGCGATAACATGTCGTTATTACCTCACCACTTGGTCTACAGTGCAGACGAACCGGTGCGACCACATCATCGTGACTGTCTCAAAAGACAGGCCTGACTTTTGAAATGCTAATAAACAAATAAAATTGACAGATTTTCAAAGTTCTTTCCCCTATCGACTCGGCCATATATTCTCACAAATGTAGCTAAGTAGAGAGTTATCCGGCTGATAATGGTTATCCGGCCATCTTGGAAGAATAGGTGTGGGCACTTAAGAACTGCCTCAACTGCCCGTGGTAATGAAGATATACCTAAATAAAGACACCACCAGGCCAGGCAAGATGAAAACCATGAATTGGTGACTAAACTCTCGCATGGGATTCGCAGCTGCGAGGCAGGAGCAGAAGGAAGATGTCACCTCAAAAGCAAAGTCTTCAATTTTTGCTGTAGCCAAAAAACCTTTGTAGGGATGAAATAACCTGTATGTATATGAAAGAAGCAAAAAGAGGCTTGCGCAAAAGATTCATCCAACACCTGCGCAATGTCGCCCACAAAACAAGTATCACCACTTTAGGAGAACACAACAACACTCATCACACAAGCGAATAAGTCACAAACCACTACATTTCGTTTATAAGTCATGTGGAATTGCAAAGATGTCCCCGAACTTAAATGAATGAATCTATTGAAATAAGAAAACATAAGACTGGGTTAACCCTCGCCCCACCGGGAGGCCATCGATGGCCCCCCTAAGGTTTTTCAGGATAGCAGAAAAAAGATGAGGGCGCAGCACCGTGGTTGAGGACTCTACCTCTCCCTGCATCATTTTCTCACCATCCCTGAAATTTTTTACCCCGGGTCATCCAAGGTCAGGTCACCAGGTGAGGTCAACCAGGGTCACCTCACTTCAAATTTTAGAGCTCTGTAAAAGCTACATTTCGAAGTCGATAGATTTGAAACTTCCCTACACTTCACCCCTCCAGGTCTATAAGGTGTATATCTGGGATTTTTCTATTTCGTGACCTGAGGTCAGGTCAGAGACACGGTGACCTCTCCCATTGAAAATCCCCAGATATACGCTATATGGAGAGAGAATAGTGTCATCCAAATCTATCGACTTCAGGCATACAAACTCTAAGTGAAGTGACCCCTAGTTGACACTCACCTGGTGACCTGACTTGTGACCGAGATGACTTCAGGAGATGGTGAAGCGATTTCCGGCAACTGCGCCTCATCTTTTTCTGCTATCCTGGAAAACCCTTAGGAGGCTGCATCAATGACTTCCCGGTGAGTGAACCCAGTCTTATGTTTTTCTTATTTCAATAAATTCATTCATTTAAGGATTCAGGAGAGATCTTGCAATCCCACATGACTATAAACGAAATGTAACAGTGTTTGTGACTATTCGCTTGTGTAATGACCAGTGTTGATGTGTTCTCACAAAGTAGTGATGCCTTTTTGTGGGCGACATTACGCACAGGCGTTGGATGAATCTTTGCTGAAACGCCTCTTTTTAGCATCAAGCATATACATACAGGTTGACCTAAATCCTGAGACTTTGGCTACAACGCAAAAAAGGTGAACTTTGGCAACGGTGACATCATTCCTTCACAGCTTCACTGCCTCGCGGCTGCGAATCCCATGCCTTGGTGGTGCTGCGCCCGGCCCGCAATTGTCTTTATTTAGGTATATCTTCATTACCGGGCGGTGAGTAAGTGCACACTTAAACTTCCCAGGTGGCCGGATAACGATTATCAACCGGATAACTGTACTTAGCCACATTTGGGAGAAGATATGGCCGAGTCGGCTGAAAGAACTTTGAGAAATCTGTCAATTTGCTTTGTTTATTGGCATTTCAAGTGAGGCCTGTCTTTGAGACGGTCACGATGATGGCTGGTCGCACTGTTCGTCTGCACTGTAGACAAGTGGTGAGGTGACAACGGCAATGTTAGCTGCGCGTCTCAATATCGGTTTTCCTCATGGCGAGATCCCAGCTTAAGACTGTAAAGCTATATTCAAGTCATTTACCCCATTATTTCAGTCAGATGAATAGCTAATCGTATCGCTCGTATATTTTATATCGTGACTTCATTCTTAACCCACGCCCGCTGAGCCTCGGAGCCGTTCACCCTGGTGGATGAGGAAGCTTTGTTTAATTTCCCCTCATTTCGGCTCCTATGCGGGATAACGAAAACGCGAGTGCTGCTTGGATTAACTCATACAAGTTCATGAAGAAATTATAACGATTACATTTTAGCTGAGGTCCTGTGTGGGGCATGACAGGTCGGCGAAGGTGTCACTTTCGATTAGGAATATTTGGGCTCTAATGTCTCTGATAGGTTTGAGTTAAGAATGTTTTTTAGGCATCGTTCGCCTCCTCACATCAGGGGGCAGATCTTTGATGTCTCAATCATCGATCATGCTAGGTCAAAACACCAGGGTATCCTGACTACTCCAGGAAGGGAGTCAAGGTCACGTATCTGGCATATCGTACGCATATCAATATCGACTCACAAAACAATCCAAGCCCAATGTGGCACAATAGTGGTAAGAATCTAACACCTGTTGAAAATAGGGCTATGCTGCCCCAGATGACGTCCCGAAGAGTCACGGAGTCAAAATTACAACGGAGTCAGAATACTATGATTTTTAAAAATGAGGTATTTGAGCTGTAACTCGTACATTAATACAGCCCAACTTCTGTTTTTCATGTAACATTTCCATGCATTTCACTTATTGTTAGGACCAGGGGGCGTAGCCGGGAGTTTCGCGCAGGAAGGAGCGGCTGTCCCTGCCGCCCCAGACTTACATACAATGTTGGCGGCACAACTCGAAAGAGTACGTTCTCATGCCTGCCGCAACATGTGCTAGCTAAACGGATGGGGACACGGCTCCTAGTGTGCCATCGAGTACGCTCGGCCGCGTCCATGCCCCGGCGTGAAGCCCTGAAGCGCGATGAAAGGGGGCAAGGACAACAAGAGAAATCATCTGAAAGAAAGGTTCAGGGTATGGACGAGATCTTGAACCAAGGAGCAATCCTTTGGACACCGCTGTGCAGATACATGGCGGCGACGCGCTCCCCGCGCACTGCGGAACAAAGGTGGGGGGGCGGTCGTAGAAACATCCCTGGCAGCTCGCGGACTCAGTAGTGAGACTGAGGTGGGCACACTCCCACCGGCATGAGCCAGCCGGTTATGGCTAGCACTACCGGCAACCATCACACAGCCACACCACGCCGTCCGGGAACGTGTAATCGCCCGAGCGAGAGCTCTCTCTGCACGCTGCGCGCTGCAGATCGCGCTCGAATCGTCCAGACTGTGTCGATCCCACGCTCCCGCTGAATGGAGTTTTCAGCCCCCAGGAAACACGGAAGGCGGCCCGGCTACGAAATCGTCAGAGGCAAAGTTAGACGTGCGAGGCACTTCAGGGACCGAGCACCGGCTCACCGCCCCAGAGAAGCAGGAGTAGTGCTGCCCATGACGACTGACGACGAAACGATGAGGTTCTCGACCCCCAGCGATCAGCTTTATCTGACAGCGCAGTCGGTAGCACCCGACACGTTACAGGTCAGTAACGGGGTGACGTTGACCATATATCACTTAACAATACGGTAATGTGGGATCTTCCCACTCTGTGACCTAGTCCACTTTTACTGCATTCCCAGGCTTTTGTTCTGACGGAATTCACGGCGATACACAATGGGCGTCCAGCGCTGCCCAGATTCGATATTTACGACACTCCGTGTGACATGGGTATTTTGACGAGTTCAATGAAGCTTAGCCATAATCTAGGTTACCTTGGCCTTCTCACACCCTCGAATAAGTTTTTTCTAATTCTCTTCACTTTACTTAGTTTAATCCCCGAAGTAAGGGGAGCAAGCTGGAACCGCCCTTCCCACTGCTCGTTAACTCCATGCCCCTCTCCGCTGCTCGTGTTAACCGCGCCCCACCGGAGTCCGGCACCGCTTTCGCTTAGCCGAGGGCCTCTGCCCTCTGTTTCCGAAGTGTGGGCTTGCGCAAACCTGAAGAGTGGGTGAGAAAGCTTTGCATGAAACAGCAGTAGTTCGTTGCCTTTTAAACGGTCGAGGTCGAATGCCTTTTGACCTGCAGAGTCAAGGTCGTCAATATAGGCTATTTCTCTCAGATCTGTACTGTCTTAACCGCCATTGACGGGGGCGGTGATGCTTGCCCCCGCCCAAGATCCTCAGAACCACGCTAGATGAGTACAAGAGCAATGGTAAACAATGTTCGTTAGCCATCTACTTCTCCATCAAAAATGTTTAGTTAACCATGTTTATGTCGAGAGTCAAATCAAGGTCACTAGAAGTCAAAAGCTATGCCGTCATAAAGAGTAGCATGTAAAAGAGAGGTACTCGCTCAGATTTATCTGAATAAGCAAAGGTAGAAAGAGAAAAACGATTATGGTCTATTTGATTCCTAGCAGCAGTTCAAATCGAGGAAGATGACATATAAGCTGACGCTTGCTAGGTCAAATCAGGATTTGACCTGACATGAGGTCAGATCGAATCAAACTAGGTAAAATGCATATCGTGAGAACTGCAAGAAATAGGCAGATCGAAAAGAAGTAAAATAAACGCTCCATCACAAATCCGATTACTAAGTTATTCGTTCAAAATATTTTCTGATCTTCATTTCCAAGGTAGGAGTCATGAAACGTAACTGACCAATGAAAGACATCGATATCAAAATGCCGGAACACGTTTTACTTTAGAAGAACTCTGCGGAGCTTATTCCCTGTGACATGATTTCAATCCCGATAAGTTCACCCTGTTCCGAGCCATGATGGCTTAAAAAATGTAAACTCCTTAGTAATGAAAAGTGGTCTGACTTTGATTCTATTCCCCATAGGTGCCAGATTCTGCTGTGGAGCTGGAAGTGGCGACAACTTTCTCTCTCTCTTTCTCTCTCTTTCTCTCTCTCTCTTCTCTCTCCTCTCTCGTTACCTACGATCCCCTATGACGATAGATCGTCCGCGAACGGGAATCACGACGAGTAGCCAGATGAAGCACAGAAAGCGCACAGACCGTCTAAACCTGAACGCGGTTGGACGAACACGCGCCATTAGACAGTGGCGCTGATCAGTCTTATTTCGAGGGCCAAGGATACTAAGTCTCGTTTAACAGACACAGATCCTTCGGTAACTCGGGCGTATCCCGGATAAACAACCGGAGGTGCTGAATAATTCGGAGCGTGATTCCAATTAGCTGCAGGGCATCCGCAAAGACCGGATGTGACTTACGGCTAATGATGCCGAATTTTACTGGGTCAAGTAAAATAAACAAAGTCAAATTACTGACTTACTGTGAATTTTCTGTGACAACTTTGTTTCACCGATTTTTCTGCTATCTCGAAAAAAGCTTTAGAGGCCATGTCGGTGCCCCTCACAGTGAGACGGGCGGTGAAGCTGTCCGCGACCGCCGTCGCCTGCCTGCCCAACATAGCAAAATCGTTCCCGTCGGCGCTCCGAATTCGCCCGTCACACGCATATGACCCCTGATAGTAGTGCCGCCCGTACCTAATACCCTCCCGTCACAACACCGACGCCGGTCCACTTCGTGTGACCTATATATCGAACTCGTAACCCGCACGCGTGCGCATCCCATACTGCTCGATCCGTTAGCGTCCCCTCCTCTCATGCTATCGCTCCTTAACACCCCGGTCCCATGCTCCTATTACATCTCAATTCTCTCATATAATAAATATAATAATAATAATAATGTCATTTTATTTCATACCGCCTGGGTACATATATAAGTTGCGGCGCACTAATAGAAAGCACGCAGTACACACTACTTTCACGCATTCTTCATAAATATACACTTATGGTGACATGTCACACCTAGATATCGTTGACTAATCATGAGACCAAGCTGAAGCTTAAGCTTAAATAACATTTCAGTATCATGCGCTGGAAGGAAGACAAAATACATTATAAATGTGTTGCTTTGATGTCCTGCTCAAATCCATGCATAATATTCCATATTTTATCTTATCTTTAGGTGGTTTGATGTGAAGCTTCCAGTCCAGTGCGAACTGTATCACTATTTGGAAGGCTCCGGGTTATTATTATTATTGCTGGTGAAGTCTTGGCTAATGGAAATAAAAGAAGTTGTCTGTATCAATGTGCATTTGGCAAGTCAGAAGTTTTAATTCATGGCACAACGGATGATTTCTTGAACGATTTAAGGGGCAACGCGCCAACGAGAGTACCTCTTAATGCTAGAGATGATACAGCTAAACTTAACTCCCCGAAGAGCTCTACCGCTCACTGTCGCCCAAAGCTCACAACCATCAAAGTTTGAACAGTACGTTTGAAATAGTCTCACCAAGATATGTCGATCAGCGTACCCTACAGTGGTCTTCAGCATCGTGTAACACTGTAATAAACTGAACGTTTTTATCCTATGGATTGTGGCGTATATTTTTCTCTGTGTATGAATGCGTGTCCTGAATGCATATTTGTAGATCTCGGCCACAGGCGGCGAGAAAAGGCATGGTTACTGGGCATGGTGTATTTCAACCGGCGTTACTGGGAACACTTATGGCAAACATGTCAGCATTGTCCCAGCATCCTATTTCCCCGGCCCCGGTCATGTCTGCCCACTGCCTGCATCCTATATAAACAATTTATGAAGATGGCGTTACTCGTCACATCTTAAGCAAAAAAACAGATAAATAGATGGCGCTACTGTCACCATCCGGAAGCCAATGTGACCCGACAGCTTAAGGCACGGAAAACACGTTAAGCGCACCATGAGCATTACTGGAGCCGGAAACGTCAGACACATCAGAGCTACTCTGAGCGTATTTAAAGGCGGAAGTGAAGTCTTAATGACGCTGAGCCGAAAACTCCTTAGTCACAAATGCAGTTCCAACACTAAATGCTCGCCGAAGGAGAGCCTCGGTCATTTAATTACCGCAGCTGAATGAGGCATTGTTAGGCTTTACCACTCCGGACGAAGGGCTTTCCACCATCAAGCGGGCTGACACCGCCGCTGTTCCACTCTTGCCATCATCATGTCCCTGAAGCAGGGTCCGAGCGAATCCGGACACTCAACCTATGACAGAATGCGGGCACATTCAGAGACGCCGTCGACTCACTAACGATCGAAACCGGAGCACGAATTATGTCGCAGAAATGGGGACACCATTCAGGAGACGATTGGGACTACTGCACCATGAAATGGCAACATGGAGGTCACACCCTGATAAGGTTACTAAACCTGACCGGCAAAAAGGAGATCTCATATCACTATCTGCCACTGTCGAATTGCACATCATTGCGTACTCCCAAACTGTTTACTTAGGTCTGCTCAGATGCGGGAAAAACACGCACATTTTGGCTGCGGGCAGCCGCTAAGCCGCTGCGAACACCAAGCGAAAAGAGCGCGGCTCACCGCACAATCGTCTCACGGCTAAACTCGCGAAGGCCATGTTGACGATTGCTTTTGAAAATACGCTCTTTTTCCCGACAGGCTAGGAGTCTGAGACGCAATATCCTCGAAATCCTGTTTGCCAAATCGACTTCCGAAGCTCAAAACTAATCGTACAATAAACCACGACCTATTTCGCCCAATGGTATGAAGCTTCACTGGCAATTAATACAATAGAGGTGCCGCATTCGCCACGCCGCTCGTTCTGCCCCATCTAGAGCTGCAGCTATCAAATCCAGGGCGGGGTCAGGCACGGACAGAGCAGGACGAGGATTTTATCTTCGCGGGACAGCCCCGCGACTGGAAGGAAGTGACCGCGGCATCCTCCCCGGACCTATTTAAACCAGCGGGCGTGCGCAACAGTATTTTATGGCTCCAAAGCATATAAAGACAAACTTTGAATGGCTTCGAGAGTGAGCTATGAGAGATGCTCGATTATACATGAAGGCCTTAACAGTACATCAAACACTTAGAAGCCCATGACTTTACAATATTGCTCAACATTTTGCACATATGTTGGGATCAGTGTCCCAGGCTTCTTATGAATATGCTTATAAGAAAAATATGTTTTTAAGCCGCAAAAGAAACAAATATCGTAAGATTTTAGATTATTTTAGGCTTTAAAGTTTTTGATGGCGATGGGACAGTCTAAACAAATTATGAATAATATCGCCTAATACATACTATATTTCTATTACCCGAATCTGACTGGAAATAAAGGCCGTGAGATCAGGCTTCTGCTACACAAGCTATCGACTTGACTCTGGGAAGACGATTCCTCTATCTCAGAGGCATCACCTAGACTGCGTTGGGGAACCCAATTACACTGTCTGATATCAGTCGCTACCTCTCGTGGTTCTCTAAATATGTTTTGCAGGGACTGATACCCGCGCCCCGTCGTCAAAGTGAAGGTGGCCCAGTCAACCTGCGCATGTTCAAGGGTGAGGACTCGAAACAGAAACATTTTAAAAACTCAGTTTTGGAAGCCAGAGTACCATAACGGTGTGTTTTCTTGCGTTTCGCATTGTCGGTTTTCTGCTACCGGCTACGGACATCTTTTTGACATGATCCACCCCTCACCGGATCGCGGCGCTCTCGTTGACGAAAGCGCTCCAAACTTCCCATAGGCCTTCCAAAACATTGGCATCTTGATAAATCACACTTCCGTGGTGGCTACGGCGCGCCACGGAGTGCACGACGAGGCTTCTCTACCCGTGGTTTTGACCACCAGCAAAGCCTTCTCAACCCCAATCCCCTTAACCGGCGTCCTAGATCCTATATTATTTCCTGTTGTGCGGTAGGGTCTAAGCCGATCCGACAATATGTAATTAGCTGTTCGTTTTGAAAGCCTTTCTCGGAAACAGACGATGGCCGTGGACCGGTTAGTCATAGTCCACCTGCACCTGAAGCTGCGCCAATTCGCCTGGAGTATGGGAGCTTGGCGGGTGTGAGGTCAGTGATCACGCCAGTCCAGAGTGATGCAGGAGAGGCCTGAAAAGCGGAGCGAAAAATTCATAAGTCAATAAGTAATAATGATAGAAGAATGTTTTTGTGTTCAGTTTGAAACTCTCCATCAGGCAGGTCGTACAAACACACACAATATTGTTTTTTTCATCTTAACCCTCCTTTTGCCAGAGGTCGATTCTACCCCGTGTTAATCTTTTTCGTGATGGGAGAAAAAATGGAGCTCGGTTTAGTGCAATGCCATGCGTGGCAAGTGAGCACCAAAATTAATTTGATACCTATTGACGAAACTTCAATCCAAGGAATTAGGTCAGAATTATCGATTCATGATGTCATTTCTAAAATGATGTAAGGCAATACCGATTCTCAAAACAAAGTTGACACAAAGAAGCCGGAGTAACTCGGCTTCTAGAAGACCTAGGTCGGACTTTATACACCATTCAAAAGCTTTGGAATGGAAAATCTAGAGTGGACATCCATTTTGAGATCAGGTCGATAACAAAGCGCAGAGCACCCCTAGCCACGCATCAGGTGCTTTTCACTTTATGCAGAGGCTATCGAGGGTTTGTAAATGGCTTCCGCCATTGACTGTAGCTTTGTGAAATAATTACATAGTCGGAAATCTGTGCATGAAGGATAAGCTGAATAAAGGTAATAATCGGGAAAATTCATGTGATTGACAATTCGCTGGCAATGATTAGATTCCCCGGGTTGACCAGCGGGCAAGCATTGGAGGTGAAAAATGCGTGCCTCACCTCGCATCTATTAGCGTGAGAACACCTATAAGGGACGTCGAATATTAAAAACATCACCAGAAGAATAACCACTGTTAAATTTAAACCGCCAGCAAACGCTACAAAATGTCGAAAAGCGACATTCTTCAAATCAAAGAGGAGCAGGTCCAGCCGGTTCAAATACTGGTCGGTAGGTATTAGGCTGCGGTCGTTTAAGCAAAATATTTCATAAGTGATGGTCCCTGTCTAACCATTGCGTTTCTACACCTGCTGCGTTTAACTGGATGCATTAACTCACGTGGGAAATACTAAATAAGGTTCAAAATTCGGAAGTAATTGAAAAGAGACACAGAAAATAATCAGGATCAGGCGAAATCAGCTTTTTGCCCATAATGGGCAAATTGATATCTCACTCGGGTTGCATGGTCCCAAATTTGGGGAGCGCGTCAAAATTCATTGCTAGAAGACGAAGCGTTCGCCGAAAGAAAGACCAATCGTTTTAAAGATATTTCTTAAACGAAACTGAGCACTAGCCTACCAATCACTGAGATAAGACCGGCTATATAAATGACGGTGAGTTTTTAACTGAGAGCGGAAGGCCTGAGATGAACGGAAATTCAATTTAAAATAACGATTTTACAAAGGGAAATAAAAGTGAGTCGAAAGTCAAAATCGGGAATTTTTTATTCACAGCCTGATCTCTGCTGTGCCTAATAACTATTGAACAATACGTACCTTTCCCTTGTCTCAATTTACCCTCCTGCTGACTCAACTGTATTGACTTCTTCAGTTGAGAGCCGTCCGGCAATAACGTTAGCCATATTTTTTATCCCTTTTCCCCTATTTAAATGTGTAATCATTTGATTGGAGAAATGAAATAGTTACGCATCAGGTGGTGGATGCCGCGCGCGGAAATGTCACAACCGCCCGCCGATATGGCTGGAACATACGCTCACTAAGACTGTCAGCACTTTTTCGGCCCTCGGCTGCCGACCTACGGATTCCGCCAATATAAAGAAGACGCTTCCCCCAAAATACATCATATGATTGTCTAGCTGATCTGACTGTGCCTTTTTGCCAGTCTAAGGAAATATAATGTATATTATAGGAATTTTAGTTCCGAAACATAGGTTTATCAAAACGAACTCACTACATACTCAGGAGCGACTGGAACTGTATTTTTGTATCCATGGGTCAAAAGCATATCCCAGGCTTTACGGTAGTATACGTTTTTATGGATGAGGAAGATGTTAGTACCTGTTATTGGCGTTTGAGATCACGCTATTACTTCTGGCCAAATCCACGTATTGAGCGAGGCAGAATAAGTACTGCAAGTTAAAGCTCCTGTAAGACAATGTGGCGAAAGGTAGAAAAGAAAATAGTTATGGTTTTCCGGGTTCCAAAAATGTGAAGCGGTCAGCATAGGTCTTCTGTCAATTCTAGAAAGTCATTTTTGGCATTTTCGTCCCGTTTTTAGGCCTGTTGTATCACTGTGCGGTCAGGGACGCCGGCAGGCCCATCTGTCTCAGCCTTGATCCCGGAATGCTGTCTTCCACGTGGTAGTGGATTCTTGTGTCATCGGTGGAGATGTGGAGCCTGAAATTACAGCGATTCCAAAGCTGCATCGCGAGCCAGCTCCGTGTCGAAAAAGAATGTATATGACAAAACACCGTATCTGGCGCCTCGCCCCCTACGGCGGGCCATCGATGCCCACTCTAAGGTTGTATTCGGGATAGCCGAAAAATGACGAGGCTCAGTCCCGCGGTTGAGTGCTCTACCTGTCTGTCTCATCATTTTCCCGCAAGTTCTAAAAGAATCACCCGAAGTCATCCAAGATCCGATCACCAGACGAAAGATCAGCCAAGGTCGCTTCGCGCCAACTAATGGGAGGTCTATAAAGCTACATTTCTCAATCGGTTGATTCGAAACTTCCTACACTTCATGACCTATCCGGTCCTACAAGATGTATATCCCAGATGTTCGATTTCATGAAACTCAAAAAGTCAGCGTCACGAGGTGACCTCTTTCATTACAAAAGCATGGGAAAAGCTGTCTTATGATCGAAAAGTCACAAAAACGATTGAAAATACTCAGCTTCGTCAGAAGAAAGCGTTTATGGACATCCAATTGCGGGTTGCAGAGGCCATATTTTCCCTTTGACCTCTCGAAGGTCATCCAGAAGGTCCCAGATGGTCAAAAAGCAGTGTTTTGACGATAGCACTAGACGCTATATAAGCCTAGAGTGCCGAATCAAAACCATCGTGTATGTCTCGTCACTGGCTTTCGTTTTGATATACGGAAAGGTCACTCTATGACGCTTTCGTGACCGCTGATCAGTCTTGGATTTGAGGGTGACCTCTGGAGGTCAAACCGCTGGCGGGAGTCACATCCCGTTCAACATAGCGGGAAAAGATCTCGGCATTTTCTATCCAATGTACTTTACCAGATCTCCATAGCTCTAACTGGCACGAGAGTTATGTCGGGTTTGCTGAAGCATTGCATGTTTGAGTGAAAATTGCCGATCTTGACCTTATTTGACTTCCTCTGGAGGTCAGGCCATTGACCTGAGTGCTAAAACAATGCAGAAATAATGAATTCCTCCTGAATTCACGCGAGCTTTCTGATGCACTTCGCAGATTTACGCTAACCCCTATATTTTCGGGGTTAAAGGGGGGAGAGGGCCATCAGACCCCTTCGGTGGCGCGAAGGTGGCACCAGACCCGGTGGGGCGCGGAAGGTTAAAGAAGTCAGGAAACTCAATTTTGAGACGTACGCGGGAGGTTCTGGTTATTATCATCGTATTACGGTAAGGAAGACAAAATCAAGTCGCCAGAATCTAAAACTTCCCGCACTGGCTCTTCTTCCTGCTTTTGTATGTACGATCCCGGGAATGACAGGTAACCGCTAACTACCTCTGACAATGGTAAGATGATGAGGCTAGAAGCACAAAACTAGAATAACAGTGTTCGTTATGTTACCCCATGCGGGAGGACATCCAGATCTTTACAAAGCGGGGTGGCTTCCATAGCTCGCTGTGTCACGTGACCCCATGCCGGTAAAGATCAACGAGGGCTAGATCGATCCGGGTTTGATAATCATTACCGTCTGCCGGAAGACCGCCTGCATACGCGAAGCAGTGCGCGGCTCCCCCAAATGCAAACACACCCTCAACGAATGACACTATCGTCGATACATGTTTGATGAAACTACCATAAAGTATATCAAAAGCGTCAAAATACTCAATGATTTGCTTCGCGGAGGATCCCTCACACACGCCACAGGCGGACGGCCCGCACCCTCAATAAGTCAAAACACCCTCAACAAACAGTGCTTAATGCGACACATGCTTAATAACACTGCCGAAAGTAATTTGAAAATATGGCCACTCTATTTGCTAGCTGTAACATCCCTAGGAACCAACGAAACGGCTTGCCTTAAATTAACACTTCAGCCAAAGTTGCAAATTTCCAGCGCCGAGCGCCAGAATTTGAAGCGACATGGAGTACACTCTATCGCACGAAGGGACTACCCCACGTACCTCACCATTACAAAGTGCTTAGACATTATGGATACAAATTTAAGAACTTGACCTGGCGCGAGTCAGCGGTCTGACGAACTTGACCTGGTATAGTCATGATGTATATAATTTGACTTGCGGTGACTATACAAACACTTTGGTGACAAAATAACATTTTTATCTTAGTTTATTCAAAATTTATAGAGTAAAACACCAAAGATGCTTATTTTGACCTATGGTGATCTTTTAAAGGTCACAAGTCAAAATTTTGGCATCAACTTTCGAAATAGGCACATGGGCTCGTAATACGATGTTTGGAAGTTGGTTTCATCCATACTTACTGAGAAAAGCTCATTTCGCGATTACTCCCATCCATTTTCAATGGGAAAGTCATGCTTTCTGCACATGACCTTAGGTCACCAATATCGAAAATCCCGGGAGGAACACCTATGATGAATAACTCTTGGCGGGCCGGTAATATGTTGTATGAGTTTCAACTTGATCGATTAACCCTCCTTTTAGTTATGCGGTTCTAAACAGTGTCCAAGTTAAGGTCATGTCACCTGGCCAGGTGAGGCCTGGCCTGATATGACTTTGAGCTAAAGCAGTCAGAGAAGATGTAAAATAATGAAGAAAGATCTACACTAGGGTGGTGGCGCTGCGCGTTCCACCATTTTTGGTCACTTCGGAAAATCTGAGGGAGAGGTCTAGGAAGACCCCCCATCCCGGCGAAGTTGCAAGGAGAGAAACACCATTCCGAGGAGAAACCCTGAAATTCCCGAAAACGTCTTAGCACCGCAGAAACTCTGTAGGCACCGACGCGATAGATATTACCAGGCTTGTCAGTTAAATAATTCTTTGACGTCTTTGGGACAATTGGCAAACTTCCCTAAGCAAGTCAGATGTGCCCGATTTATATTTACTTCAAACTTTTAAGCCTCAGCATCGTGACAAGATGTTGCAAATCGCGTGTTGCCAGGCAGCAGCCGAGGTCAGAGCGCTCGCACAAGTATGGCGTGACGGCTCTCAGAGCTGAATCCACCTGTTTTCGGTTAATGGCAGTTCGCGTGGTGGGCTATCAGAAATGTACCGACGTAGCTACCGGGCTGTCGCTCATGCACTCCTCCCTCCAGTCGGCAGTATTAAAGCCGAGCGGATATTGACAGTGGCGTCAGTCTGCTTCGTTCTCACATCAAGGTGTAGCATTACCATGTCTCAGCTCAGCTGTTGGCCTGTTGAGTGGCGGTTGCCATAGCCAGCGGCCCCTGTGGACTGAGTGCTGACCGCCAATTCCCGGGTGTCACGTGGAAGACGCTGGAAAAATGCGTCAAAAGTGGCCGGCCCTGGAACCCTGCCTGAATGCAGGGGATTCACCCGCATCGAGGGACAACATAAACCTCGCCAATGCGCTGCGGGCCTCGGCCCTTGGCACCTGGGTGGCAAGCGGGTGAAAGGCATGAAGGAGCTGACTATCCGACCTGCTGCCCCACCGTCAAGTGCCCTGGGCTGATCAGTGCTACGACGCCACCCAGGACCAAGTTTTCGGCGATGGAAACATGTAGACTCTGCACCAGGGTGTTGTGGAGGCCAGATGCGTCTATGGCGAAATCGAAAAGCGTTTCTGCAGGATCTAGACCGTTTAGCCGGGCCAGTGAGTGCACCCATGGAAGGAGCACTGGGCGAGGGGCTTCCAAAAACGCTTCGATTCAAAAGTGTCACCTGCGCCCATGTCGCGCTTTTTGCGCATTGATGTCCGTCATGAGTTTGGAAATCGCTGACCGGCTAGCGGCACCCATCCTGGGCGAAATCGGCCTTGTACTGAATCTTAGTACCAGATTTAGTTTCGCCTCCCGCCTTGGCCTCTGTCCCAAATGAGTCACCTCTTTCCCTCGCAAAACGAATCCCATGCAAAGATATGTTGGCATGATGGTCTTCTTAGTCTGATAGTTTTTACATGAAAAATTGTACTGCAATGACCAAGACCAGGCCGGGAAAATATTTTCACACCCTTGACTTGCCTTTTGCGCCCTAAGACTAATATTGTTTTGACGCGATAAAGGCTACCCGTTCTAGCCGCCGGAACCGCAGCCACAAAATCATGGCACAGAGCCTGATCTGTTTATTCGCCGTGATGTCATGTCGTTAGCTGACGGACAGATAACGTGAAATGTTAGACGAAAAGAACAGAAGGCGGAAATAAAAAGCTTGAACACCAGAGGAAGGTAATTCCTAATTCTACAGAACTCCTCGTGTTCATCGCGACTTTTGCTTCGGACAGACAGTTTGAAGGACGTTCCTCTTTGAGGTTCCGTCAGGAACAGGCGACTTTCTAGTGAAGTTGAGTTTGTTGAAGATAAACTCGGCAGTGCTTTCATATTTCGCTTATCTTAATAAATGATCAGTTTCGAAATATTGTTAATTTTTATGACCGTTTTCTGCTCGGCGTATAATGAGCGTAAGTCGGTTTTTGTTAGAACCTTGACTTAAGCAAGCAGACCTATGTCTCAATATCGAGTCTGTTGAAAACACTGACGTGGACTTTTCCCCGACTTAGTGCCCCTGTCCGCTGACCAGAGCAGAGCCTTGTTCAGCCGATTTTGAGTTTGGATGCAGGAGGCTGATCGATGACCACTGTGTTCGACCACTGACGAGGCAAACACCACATGTTTACCACTGCGTCGGATCACTCCTGCCGTTCAGGAAAGCTCAGCCGTCAATTTCGATATGGGAGGGCGTATTTTCCATTCGTTATATCGCGCTAATGACGGTGTAACCAGCACAATTAGTTTCCATGTCCGCTCCCAACAACTTGTTTCCGTCTTTCTTCGTTCTTAGCCTTATTATTGTGCAAGAAGAGCATCAGGTTACGGTAAAACGGTAGTTTGCCATCGCCCCAAAATATTGGCTGCAAGCTAGACCAGTGTCCTCAATAAAGAGAACGGATGAACCAGAGAAACCAATGTAAATTTTAGACTTTGTGGCCGCCGAGGTAGTGCCGTATAAAAGAAATCCAAAACGAATGAAATCCGTCTCGCAAGTACCCTGGGGTCGAATCAGTAAAATCTCGTTCCAGCTTGGACCAAAATACGCAGTGATTCTGCCCGCACATTTAATGAGGCGGATTGTCAGGCTTTGTATCAAAATTGATTTTTTTCACAACTAGAAGGAAACACAAAGAAATGTCTAAAATCCATGAAATTGGGCATGCAAGTACTATAGACCGGCGCAAGACTATTTGAAATCCTAAAACAGTCCACTAATAAAAGAGGCGACTTCTGCAGCCAATTAAGTAATATCTAAAAATGGTCGAAAAGTAAGCTTTTGGCCGCGAGGTGGCACCCTTAGCCCCTTTCGAAATTTCAAGATATTTATATGCTGGAGTCATAGGTCCAAGGCAAAAGAATTAGGCCAGGGCCGCATGGCCCCGGTAATTTCAAACGTCAGGGCATTTGATGCACCTAATGTTCACCATACGTGTAGCAACAAAAAAAGAGCATATTTACAATCCTTTCACTACAAAGTAAACCTTTGCAGGAATAAGGAGCAACAAACAGGTACTTCTATTCAGTAGATGAACTGAAACCGCATTGTGTACGGTCTGTACCGAATGCAGTAGAAAATATAGTGCACTTGATACTGGTCGTGATGAAAAACTCAGAGTATTTAGTACTCGAAGTACGAAATACTAAAAACTCGAGTACGAAGGCTACTCGATTATAGGAACCTTTTGGGTAGCGAGGTGGCGCTACGGTGGCTGCTACAGACCTGTGCATGGCCCCACAGATGGCGCTGGTGCATGGCCGGCTGGGCTTTTTTGGTGCATGGCTGAGACAGTGGCTTCGCTTTTGATATAAAGTGGCGCAAGTGCGCTGGCCGCTGGAAGTGCCTGGATTTTTTTTGGCGCTGGTGCATGGCGCTGAACGCAGCGCTGATGCATGGCCGCGGGAGCGGCGCTGGAAAAAAAAAGCGGGCGGCGCTGAGTACGCGGCAGCTAGACGCTGTTTCCTGCACGCTGGTTGGCGCTGCTGGAAACGTGCGGCCAAACGCTGTTGTCCAGGCTGGACTATGCAGGCCGATGTCACTTTTTTAACCCCATTATTTTGCTTGTTTATCATATTTTCTCCCTGAATTTTTTTACCAAGGAAGATCTTTTTCGATGCCTACTGTGAAACTGTGGAATGCTTGAAGCTGATTAGTCATCGTGTCCGTTCACCTCATACCCTGCGAAGCGTTTTACCCAAAAAAAAACCGGCGTATGTGTATGATCCATTTTACCTTTTCGTTATGAACAATGTGAGACTGGTTTTATTCAAAGTATCAAATCTGGCTACTCGCAATATAATGTTACGTATTCTTTCGAAAAGTCGGAAAGTCCTTTCCTTCGTCGGAGCACTACATAAAGCGATGTACTGATAGCGATCGTCGCCAAATTAATTGATATTTTAAACGCCTATAAGGAAGAGGATGCCAACTTTTTCAGAGGATTATTTTTTTTTTTTTTTACGGTTTGAGCTGTTTATGAAGACATTATTGGAAGGAAAAAGAAAGAACATCAGAGTACTGACGAAAAAAAGAGAGAAAAAACTTAATCGCTATAGTATTCCTAGCCCCCCCCCCCCCCCCCCCCCCCCCGATAGAAAAAATAAGAATACCGAGCTTATCTATAGCAAATAAACAAATATAATATGGTCGACAGTGTTATGCCTACTCACCCACCATCTGCACACGTACAGTACAAAAATACACACACACACACACATGCACACACACACACACACACACACACACACACACACACACACACACACACACACACACACACACATACACACACACACACACGCACGCGCACACACCACGCACGTTTGGTTGCCTGGTTCTGCAGTTCTGCACACACACGCACACGCACTGCACATGCACTGCGCACCTGCAGTTGCCTGGTGCCTGAACAGAGTTGCACGCACGCACACACACACACACACACACACACACACACACACACACACACTGAACCACGGGCACACACACACGCACACACACGCACGCACGCACTGCGCTGCACGCACGCACGTGTGCACGCACGCACTTGGCACTCACTGCACGCACACGCGCACGCACACACGCATGCATGCACATGCACACACAC
>JAOTON010001039.1:30000-67170 GCA_034440635.1 Lepas anatifera | reverse complement strand
ATCCAGTGACGTTGGACAAACGTACCTTGCTTCCAGTGGTGTTGGACAAACGTTCCGTGCTTCCAGTGATGTTGGACAAACGTACCGTGCATCCAGGACCCTATCCAGTGACGTTGGACAAACGTACTGTCCTTCCAGTGACGTTGGACAAACGTACCGTGTTTCCAGTGACATTGGACAAACGTAACGTGCATCCAGGACCCTATCCAGTGACGTTAGACAAACGTACCGTGCTTCCAGTGGTGTTGGACAAACGTTCCGTGCCTCCAGTGATGTTGGACAAACGTACCGTGCATCCAGGACCCTGTCCAGTGACGTTGGACAAACGTACCGTGCTTCCAGTGACGTTGGGCAAACGTACCTTGCCTCCAGGATCCTTTCCAGTGACGTTGGATAAACGTACCGTTCTTCCAGTGACGTTGGACAAACGTACCGTGCTTCCAGTGACGTTGGACAAACGTACCGTGCATCCAGGACCCTGTCCAGTGACGTTGGATAAACGTACCGTATCCAGGACCCTGTCCAAAGACTTTAGATAAACGTACCGTGCTTCCAGTGACTTTGGACAATTGTACCGTGTTCCCAGTGGCATTGGGCAAACGTACTTTGCTTCCAGTGACGTTGGACAAACGTACCGTGCCTTCAGGACCCTGTCCAGTGGCGTTGGACAAACGTACCGTGCTTCCAGTGACGTTGGACGAACGTACCGTGTTTCCATTGGCATTGGACAAACGTACCGTGCATCCAGGACCCTATCCAGTGACGTTGGACAAACGTACCGTGCTTCCAGTGACGTTGGACGAACGTACCGTGTTTTCATTGGCATTGGACAAACGTACCGTGCATCTAGGACCCTATCCAGTGACGTTGGTTAAACGTACCTTGCTTCCAGTGACGTTGAGTAAACGTACCGTGCATCCAGGACCCTGTCCTGTGACGTTGGACAAACGTTCTGTGCTTCCAGTGGCATCGGACAAACGTACCGTGCGTCTAGGACCCTGTCCAGTGACGTTAGACAAACGTACCGTGCTTCCAGTGACGTTGGACAAACGTACCATGATTCCAGTGACGTTGGACAAACGTACCGTGCTTCCAGTGACGTTAAACAAACGTATCGTGCTTCCAGTTGCAGCGGACAAACGTACGTGCATACAGGAGTCTCTCCATTGACGTTACACAAACGTACCGTGCTTTCAGTGACGTTTGACAAACGTACCGTGCTTCCAGTGACGTTGGGCAAACGTACCGTGAATCCAGGACCCTATCCAGTGACGTTGGACAAACGTACCTTGCTTCTAGTGGCGTTGGACCAACGTACTGTGCTTCCAGTGGCATCGGACAAACGTACCGTGCATCTAGGACCCTGTCCAGTGACGTTAGACAAACGTACCGTGCTTTCAGTGACGTTGGACAAACGTACTGTGCCTCCAGGACCCTGTCAAATGACGTTGGAAAAACGTAACGTGCTTGCAGTGACGTTTGACAAACGTACTGTGCCTCCAGGGCCCTGTCCAGTGACGTTAGACAAACGTACCGTGCTTCCAGTGACGTTAAACAAACGTACCGTGCTTCCAGTTCCATCGGACAAACGTACCGTGCATCCAGGATCCTGTCCATTGACGTTACACAAACGTACCGTGCTTCCAGTGACGTTGGACAAACGTACCGTGCTTCCAGTGACGTTGGGCAAACGTACCGTGCATCCAGGATCCTATCCAGTGACGTTGGACAAAGGTACCGTGCTTCCAGTGGCATCGGACAAACGTACCGTGCATCCAGGACCCTGTCCAGTGATGTTGGACAAACGTACCGTCTTTCCAGTGACGTTGAACAAACGTACCGTTTTTCCAGTGGCATTGGACAAACGTACCGTGCATCCAGGACCCTATCCAGTGACGTTGAACAAACGTACCGTATCTCCAGTGGCGTTGGACAAACGTACCGTGCTTCCAGTGTAATCGGGCAAACGTACCGTGCATCCAGGACCCTGTCCAGTGACGTTGAATAAACGTACCGTGCTTCCAGTGACGTTGGACAAACGTACCGTGCTTTCAGTGACGTTGGACAAACGTACCGTGCCTCCAGGACCCTATCCAGTGACGTTGGACAAACGTACCGTGCCTCCAGGACCCTATCCAGTGACGTTGGACAAACGTACCGTCCTTCCAGTGACGTTGGACAAACGTACTGTGTCTCCAATGACATTGGACAAACGTACCGTGCATCCAGGACCCTATCCAGTGACGTTGGACAAACGTACCGTGCTTCCAGTGGCATCAGACAAACGTACCGTGCATCCAGGACCCTGTCCAGTTGCGTTGGACAAACGTACCGTGCTTCCAGTGAAGTTGGACAAACGTACCGTGCCTCCAGGACCCTGTCAAGTGACGTTGGACAAACGTACCGTGCTTCCAGTGACGTTTGACAAACGTACTGTGCCTCCAGGACCCTGTCCAGTGACGTTGAACAAACGTACCGTGTTTCCAGTGGCATTGGACAAACGTACCGTGCATCCAGGACCCTATCCAGTGACGTTGAACAAACGTACCGTGCTTCCAGTGATGTTGGACAAACGTACCGTGCATCCAGGACCCTGTCCAGTGACGTTGGACAAACGTACCGTGCTTCCAGTAGCGTTGGGCAAACGTACCGTGCTTCCAGTGGCATTGGACAAATGTACCGTGCATCCAGGACCCTATCCAGTGACGTTGGACAAACGTACCGTGCTTCCAGTAGCGTTGGGCAAACGTACCGTGCTTCCAGTGGTATTGGACAAACGTACCGTGCATCCAGGACCCTATCCAGTGACGTTGAACAAACCTACCGTGCTTCCAGTGGCGTTGGACCAACGTACTGTGCTTCCAGTGGCATCGGACAAACGTACCGTGCATCCAGAACACTGTCCAGTGACGTTGGACAAACGTACCGTGCTTCCAGTGATGTTGGAGAAACGTACCGTGCCTCCAGGACCCTGTCAAGTGACATTGGTCTAACGTACCGTGCATCCAGGACCCTGTCCAGTGACGTTGTACAAACGTACCGTGCTTCCAGTAGCGTTGGGCAAACGTACCGTGCTTCCAGTGGCATTGGACAAAAGTACCGTGCATCCAGGACTCTATCCAGTGACGTTGAACAAACGTACCGTGCTTCCAGTGGCGTTGGACCAACATACTGTGCTTCCAGTGGCATCGGACAAACATACCGTGCATCCAGAACACTGTCCAGTGACGTTGGACAAACGTATCGTGCTTCCAGTGATGTTGGAGAAACGTACCGTGCCTCCAGGACCCTGTCAAGTGACATTGGTCTAACGTACCGTGCTTCCAGTGACGTTGGAGAAACGTACCGTGCCTCCAGGACCCTGTTCAGTGACGTTGGACAAACGTACCGTCCTTCCAGTGACGTTGGACAAACGTACCGTGTTTCAAGTGACATTGGACAAACGTACCGTGCATCCAGGACCCTATACAGTGACGTTAGACAAACGTACCGTGCTTCCAGTGGTATTGGACAAACGTTCCGTGCTTCCAGTGATGTTGGACAAACGTACCGTGCATCCAGGACCCTGTCCAGTGACGTTGGACAAACGTACCGTGCCTCCAGGACCCTCTCCAGTGACGTTGGATAAACGTACCGTGCTTCCAGTGACGTTAGACAAACGTACCGTGTTTCAGTGGCATTGGACAAACGTACTGTGCATCCAGGACCCTGTCCAGTGACGTTGGACAAACGTACCGTGCCTCCAGGACCATGTCCAGTGTTGTTGGACAAACGTACCGTCCTTCCAGTGACGTTGGACAAACGTACCGTGCTTCCAGTGACGTTGGACAAACGTACCGTGTATCCAGGTTCCTGTTTAGTGACGTTGGATAAACGTACCCTGCATCTAGGACCCTGTCCAGTGACGTTGGATAAACGTACCGTGCTTCCAGTGACGTTGGACAAACGTACCGTGCTTCCAGTTGCGTTGGACAAACGTACCGTGCTTCCAGTGGCATCGGACAAACGTACCGTGCATCGAGGACTCTGTCCAGTGACGTTGGACAAACGTACCGTGCTTCCAGTGATGTTGGACAAACGTACCGTGCCTCCAGGACCCTGTCCAGTGACGTTGGACAAACGTACCATGCTTCCAGTGACGTTTCACAAACGTACTGTGCCTCCAGGACCCTGTCCAGTGATGTTGGACAAATGTACCGTTTTTCCAGTGACGTTGGACAAACGTACCGTGCTTCCAGTGATGTTGGAGAAACGTACCGTGCCTCCAGGACCCTGTCAAGTGACATTGGTCTAACGTACCGTGCTTCCATTGACGTTGGACAAACGTACCGTGCATCCAGGACCCTGTCCAGTGACGTTGGACAAACGTACCGTCCTTCCAGTGACGTTGGACAAACGTACCGTGTTTCCAGTGACATTGGACAAACGTACCGTGCATCCAGGACCCTATCCAGTGACGTTGGACAAACCTACCGTCCTTCCAGTGACGTTGGACAAACGTACCGTGTTTCCAGTGACATTGAACAAACGTAACGTGCATCCAGGACCCTATCCAGTGACGTTGGACAAACGTACCGTGCTTCCAGTGATGTTGGAGAAACGTACCGTGCCTCCAGGACCCTGTCAAGTGACATTGGTCTAACGTACCGTGCTTCCAGTGACGTTGGACAAACGTACCGTGCATCCAGGACCCTGTCCAGTGACGTTGGACAAACGTACCGTGCTTATAGTAGCGTTGGGCAAACGTACCGTGCTTCCAGTGGCATTGGACAAAAGTACCGTGCATCCAGGACCCTATCCAGTGACGTTGAACAAACGTACCGTGCTTCCAGTGGCGTTGGACCAATGTACTGTGCTTCCAGTGGCATCGGACAAACATACCGTGTTCCAGAACACTGTCCAGTGACGTTGGACAAACGTATCGTGCTTCCAGTGATGTTGGAGAAACGTACCGTGCCTCCAGGACCCTGTCAAGTGACATTGGTCTAACGTACCGTGCTTCCAGTGACGTTGGAGAAACGTACCGTGCCTCCAGGACCCTGTTCAGTGACGTTGGACAAACGTACCGTCCTTCCAGTGACGTTGGACAAACGTACTGTGTTTCAAGTGACATTGGACAAACGTACCGTGCATCCAGGACCCTATACAGTGACGTTGGACAAACGTACCGTGCTTCCAGTGGTGTTGGACAAACGTTCCGTGCTTCCAGTGATGTTGGACAAACGTACCGTGCATCCAGGACCCTGTCCAGTGACGTTGGACAAACCTACCGTGCCTCCAGGACCCTCTCCAGTGACGTTGGATAAACGTACCGTGCTTCCAGTGACGTTGGACAAACGTACCGTGTTTCAGTGGCATTGGACAAACGTACTGTGCATCCAGGCGTTGGCCAGCTGACGGCCAGCTGGTCGGGTCACAAAGGAAGTGCTCCGTAGTTCGTCTCTTCAAAAAGTGTTTCTTGTGTTTGTTACCAAAACAACTAACACTACTTGGAAGTTAAGGTCAACTTTTACCCGGAGCCAAGGTGAGAAGTCCGTGGACAACACAGAAGTTGAAATATTAGCAGAATAAGATAGGGTGGTTCCTAGAATTAATCCATTAGATTTGTAAAATACGTGTGGCTAAATTGGCGCATCAAGACCAACTGACGAAGTGGACCCAGTCAGAAATTTTCCTCGTAAAACGTGACCTTGTGTTCTGGCCACCACCAAGTTAACAACAAAGTATCGCGAAAAAGACCACCACCATTCTAAAGAAAGGAAAATGTTACGGTTCAATGTGCTTGTTTTTAATTGTATTTTTTACCGTATTTCGGAAGACTTTCATCACTGCCGTCCATCAACCAGTGATTAAATGTGAACTAGGCTCACTTGAATTCGGAAAGAAAGAAATACTAAGAACATTTGGAACAAGCTATTGTATGTTAACTGAAACCATTAAGAACATCCAGTGGAAAACGCACCGATTCAAACAGGTTAAGATCTATCTCGTCATCGCTCTGTTGACACAATCTTATGCACCTGAGCCGAACCCAGGCCCGTCAAGTCTGCAAGAAGTGGCCATGTTAGCGAACTCCCAATCAGTACAGTTGTGCGGGACATGCGACAACAGTATGCGATGGGATGCTAGGGCACTGTACTGCAATGTATGTGGCCAGTGGTATCATCCTCACTGTCAGAGCGTGGATAATTCCTCTTATGAGAGCAACATTTGGTGTTGCGCTGTTTGTGACGGCCGAAACACGCCATTCGAATTTGCGGATGAGAACGACTTGTCGGAATCCGAGTCATATAACACTCCATCCAGACTCTTGAGTAGACCACTACATGCCTCAACACCAAAACGGTCAAGTCATCAGGACAAGTGGAAACATCGGCCACTTCGATTTTTAAATATTAACCTTCAATCAGCTCCTGGGAAGAAGCCTGAAATCCTTCAGCTTCTGGAAAGCATAAAACCAGACATTATCGTTGCCACTGAGACCTGGCTCGACCCATCGCAGTCAGATGCTGAAATACTTCCTGACAGATTCAAAGTGTACCGTAAGGACAGAAATCGGCATGGCGGCGGAGTGCTGATCGCAGTGAATAACGCGTTTGACAGTTTTGAAGTCACCGAGTGGCAAGTAAACTGTGAGCTTATATGGGTCAAAGTAAAAGTTAAAGGGAGGAAGACTTTATATATTTGTTCGTATTATAGGCCGAATGTAAGTGATGAAGACAGTTTAAGACAGTTCAGCGTATCAATAACTCGAGCAGCTACTGTGCCAAACGCCCACCTATTGATTAGTGGCGATTGCAACTTTCCGAGCTGGGATTGGAAAATGATGTCACTAAAGCCTAACCCGGTTTACCCAAGACTACACAACGATTTTGTCGACATCCTTTGTGATCATGGTTTAGAGCAGCTGGTCACCTCTCCAACACGTGCAAACAACACACTAGATCTGGTGATAACCAACAGTCCTCATCTTGTCCCAAGAGTTGAGGTACTTCCAGGTCTCTCTGATCACGACGCTGTGTACTGTGAATTTAGCCTTTACGCACAAGAACACAAACAGACACCCAGACTTGTTCCATTGTACAATAAGGCAAATTGGCAGGGGCTGAAGGAGGTATGTATTGACCTTCTCGTCAGAATGGGTCCGTTGAACCGCACGGCCACTGCTGATGAGCTGTGGAACATGTTTAAGGACACCATCTCAGATGCCATATCCAGGTTTATACCACATAAGAAGACGCGCTCTAAAGAGAACAAGCCTTGGATACCCAGAGAACTTCGCCAGCTAATAAACAGGAAAAACCGGCTTTTCAAAAAGATGCGAAAAAGGGGAACTGAAGAGCTCAAAAAGCAGTATCAGCAGCTTCGAAGAGAAGTTCAGCGGAAGCTGAGGCGAGCTTATTGGCAGTATCTCAACTCTATTTTTGAAGGTGATGAGTCGGCACAATCGACCAAAGACAAAAGATTTTGGACTTATATTAAGCATATGAAGTCATCGAACATCGGAGTTGCACCACTGAAAGACGGTGAACGCTTAGTATCAAACCCGGAACAACAGGCGGAGATACTCAACAGACAATTCAAATCTGTTTTTGGTGAGGGCAAAACTTACAGCTACGAGGAATTTCAACGCAAGTGCGGCATGCCTCCGAACACCTTCCCAGTTGTTGATGGAGTGATTATAACCGAGCACGGAGTTAGAAAGCTTCTGTCCAACCTGAACCCAAGGAAAGCAGCCGGGCCTGATGGCCTGAGCACCCGTGTCTTGAAAGAACTCGCACATGAAGCGGCCCCTATACTCACGATGATTTACCAAACATCGCTTGACTCCGGTCTAGTCCCGATAGACTGGAAGGACGCCCTTGTGACACCAGTGTTTAAGAAAGGGCAGACACACGACCCAGCCAACTACCGCCCAGTTTCCCTCACCAGTGTGTGCTGCAAGGTAATGGAGCACATTCTGACCAGTACAATAATGACACACCTGGAACTTAACAGCATCATGAATAACAGCCAGCATGGATTCCGAAAAAGAGGTCATGTGAGACACAGCTTTTGGAATTAGTAGAAGAGCTAAATGAAAACCTGGCCAGTGGCTTTCAAACTGACGTCCTGGTCATGGATTTTGCTAAGGCGTTTGACAAAGTAAACCATAGCCTACTTATTCACAAGCTCAGCCAGTATGGCATTAAAGGAAGGATTAACAACTGGATATCCGACTTCCTGAAGGATAGAAGACAGGCAGTGGTGGTTAACGGAAGCAAGTCCGGGTTCATTCCGGTCACATCCGGAGTCCCACAGGGCAGTGTCCTCGGCCCCTGTCTCTTCCTCGTGTACATAAATGACCTTCCGGACACCCTAGCAGCACGCACGCGGTTGTTTGCTGATGATACTGCAGCCTACAACGTAGTTTCCAACACTGCAGACCAGTTCAGCCTACAAAAAGACTTGGACAAGCTTGCTCGCTGGGAGGAGAAGTGGGATATGCAGTTTCATCCGAAGAAATGTACCTCACTTCCAATCACCCGCAGCAGAGAACCAATGCAGTACCAATATGTCTTACATGGGCACAATCTAGAAACAGTCAGCTACGTCAAGTACCTGGGCGTCACACTCAGCAAGGACCTGACCTGGAAACTGCACATCGAGAATGTTTGTTCAAAAGCTAACAAGACATTAGGTTTCCTGAGGAGGAATTTGAAAATCAGCTCACGAAAGGTAAAGGAAACCGCATACAAAGCATATGTGCGCCCTTGCTTGGAATATGCTAGCTCTGTGTGGGATCCTCATCATCAAAATGATATCAACAGAATCGAAGCAATTCAACGCAGAGCTGCGCGGTTCGTGATGAGGGACTACAAACGCACCTCTAGTGTCTCAGTCATGCTAAGTCAGCTCAAATGGCCACTGCTTGAGCAGCGACGGAAGGCGGCACGCCTAACAATGCTTCGAAAGATCGCCAATGGCAACGTAGAAGCAGATGAGCTAAGAGAAAAGCTAACACCGCTCCCTGAGCGGGCAAGACGAGGGCACCACCAGCAGTTTGTCATGCCGCAGTGCAGGACCGATTACCGTCTGCACTCATTCCTTCCAAAGACCATCAGGGACTGGAATCTACTGCCAGAAGAATCTTTGGATCGTGATTCTTTGATTTCTCTCTTGTAACTCTTGTGTGATTATTGTTTGTTCTTTTGGCTTTGCGAGACACGAGCTACATCACTTCAATTGACAAAATAATCGACTCGATGATTGTGGTCAATATACGGTAGAAGTAGAAGCAGGACCCTGTCCAGTGACGTTGGACAAACGTACCGTGCCTCCAGGACCATGTCCAGTGTTGTTGGACAAACGTACCGTCCTTCCAGTGACGTTGGACAAACGTACCGTGCTTCCAGTGACGTTGGACAAACGTACCGTGTATCCAGGACCCTGTTTAGTGACGTTGGATAAACGTACCCTGCATCTAGGACCCTGTCCAGTGACGTTGGATAAACGTACCGTGCTTCCAGTGACGTTGGACAAACGTACCGTGCTTCCAGTTGCGTTGGACAAACGTACCGTGCTTCCAGTGGCATCGGACAAACGTACCGTGTATCGAGGACTCTGTCCAGTGACGTTGGACAAGCGTACCGTGCTTCCAGTGATGTTGGACAAACGTACCGTGCCTCCAGGACCCTGTCCAGTGACGTTGGACAAACGTACCATGCTTCCAGTGACGTTTCACAAACGTACTGTGCCTCCAGGACCCTGTCCAGTGATGTTGGACAAATGTAACGTCTTTCCAGTGACGTTGGACAAACGTACCGTGCTTCCAGTGATGTGGGAGAAACGTACCGTGCCTCCAGGACCCTGTCAAGTGACATTGGTCTAACGTACCGTGCTTCCAGTGACGTTGGACAAACGTACCGTGCATCCAGGACCCTGTCCAGTGACGTTGGACAAACGTACCGTCCTTCAAGTGACGTTGGACAAACGTACCGTGTTTCCAGTGACATTGGACAAACGTACCGTGCATCCAGGACCCTATCCAGTGACGTTGGACAAACGTACCGTTCTTCCAGTGACGTTGGACAAACGTACCGTGTTTCCAGTGACATTGGACAAACGTAACGTGCATCCAGGACCCTATCCAGTGACGTTGGACAAACGTACCGTGCTTCCAGTGGTGTTGGACAAACGTTCCGTGCTTCCAGTGATGTTGGACAAACGTACCGTGCATCCAGGACCCTATCCAGTGATGTTGAACAAACGTACCGTCCTTCCAGTGACGTTGGACAAACGTACCGTGTTTCCAGTGACATTGGACAAACGTAACGTGCATCCAGGACCCTATCCAGTGACGTTGGACAAACGTACCGTGCTTCCAGTGGTGTTGGACAAACGTTCCGTGCTTCCAGTGATGTTGGACAAACGTACCGTGCATCCAGGACCCTGTCCAGTGACGTTGGACAAACGTACCGTGCTTCCAGTGACGTTGGGCAAACGTACCTTGCCTCCAGGACCCTTTCCAGTGACGTTGGATAAACGTACCGTTCTTCCAGTGACGTTGGACAAACGTACCGTGCTTCCAGTGACGTTGGACAAACGTACCGTGCATCCAGGACCCTGTCCAGTGAGGTTGGACAAACGTACCGTGCTTCCAGTGACGTTGGACAAACGTGCCGTGCTTCCAGTGACGTTTTACTAACGTACTGTGCATCCAGGACCCTGTTCAGTGACGTTAGACAAACGTACCGTGCTTCCAGTGACGTTAGACAAACGTACCGTGCTTCCAGTAACGTTACACAAACGTACCGTGCTTCCAGTGACGTTGGGTAAACGTACCGTGCATCCAGGACCCTGTCCTGTGACGTTGGACAAACGTTCTGTGCTTCCAGTGGCATCGGACAAACGTACCGTGCGTGTAGGACCCTGTCCAGTGACGTTAGACAAACGTACCGTGCTTCCAGTGACGTTGGACAAACGTACCATGATTCCAGTGACGTTGGGCAAACGTACCGTGCATCCAGGACCCTATCCAGTGACGTTGGACAAACGTACCTTGCTTCTAGTGCCGTTGGACCAACGTACTGTGCTTCCAGTGGCATCGGACAAACGTACCGTGCATCTAGGACCCTGTCCAGTGACGTTAGACAAACGTACCGTGCTTTCAGTGACGTTGGACAAACGTACTGTGCCTCCAGGACCCTGTCAAGTGACGTTGGACAAACGTACCGTGCTTCCAGTGACGTTTGACAAACGTACTGTGCCTCCAGGACCCTGTCCAGTGACGTTAGACAAACGTACCGTGCTTCCAGTGACGTTAAACAAACGTACCGTGCTTCCAGTTGCATCGGACAAACGTACCGTGCATCCAGGATCCTGTCCATTGACGTTACACAAACGTACCGTGCTTCCAGTGACGTTGGACAAACGTACCGTGCTTCCAGTGAGGTTGGGCAAACGTACCGTGCATCCAGGACCCTATCCAGTGACGTTGAACAAACGTACCGTATCTCCAGTGACGTTGGACAAACGTACCGTGCTTCCAGTGTAATCGGGCAAACGTACCGTGCATCCAGGACCCTGTCCAGTGACGTTGAATAAACGTACCGTGCTTCCAGTGACGTTGGACAAACGTACCGTGCTTTCAGTGGCATTGGACAAATGTACCGTGCATCCAGGACCCTATCCAGTGACGTTGGACAAACGTACTGCCTTTCCAGTGACGTTAAACAAACGTACCCTGTTTCCAGTTGCATTGGACAAAGGTACCGTGCATCCAGGACCCTGTCCAGTGACGTTGGACAAACGTACCGTCCTTCCACTGACGTTGGACAAACGTACCGTGCTTCCAGTGACGTTGGACAAACGTACCGTGCCTCCAGGACCCTATCCAGTGACGTTGGACAAACGTACCGTCCTTCCAGTGACGTTGGACAAACGTACCGTGTCTCCAATGACATTGGACAAACGTACCGTGCATCCAGGACCCTATCCAGTGACGTTGGACAAACGTACCGTGCTTCCAGTGGCATCAGACAAACGTACCGTGCATCCAGGACCCTGTCCAGTTGCGTTGGACAAACGTACCGTGCTTCCAGTGAAGTTGGACAAACGTACCGTGCCTCCAGGACCCTGTCAAGTGACGTTGGACAAACGTACCGTGCTTCCAGTGACGTTTGACAAACGTACTGTGCCTCCAGGACCCTGTCCAGTGACGTTGAACAAACGTACCGTGTTTCCAGCGGCATTGGACAAACGTACCGTGCATCCAGGACCCTATCCAGTGACGTTGAACAAACGTACCGTGCTTCCAGTGATGTTGGTCAAACGTACCGTGCATCCAGGACCCTGTCCAGTGACGTTGGACAAACGTACCGTGCTTCCAGTAGCGTTGGGCAAACGTACCGTGCTTCCAGTGGCATTGGACAAATGTACCGTGCATCCAGGACCCTATCCAGTGACGTTGGACAAACGTACCGTGCTTCCAGTAGCGTTGGGCAAACGTACCGTGCTTCCAGTGGCATTGGACAAACGTACCGTGCATCCAGGACCCTATCCAGTGACGTTGAACAAACCTACCGTGCTTCCAGTGGCGTTGGACCAACGTACTGTGCTTCCAGTGGCATCGGACAAACGTACCGTGCATCCAGAACACTGTCCAGTGACGTTGGATAAACGTACCGTGCTTCCAGTGATGTTGGAGAAACGTACCGTGCCTCCAGGACCCTGTCAAGTGACATTGGTCTAACGTACCGTGCTTCCAGTGACGTTGGACAAACGTACCGTGCATCCAGGACCCTGTCCAGTGACGTTGGACAAACGTACCGTGCTTCCAGTAGCGTTGGGCAAACGTACCGTGCTTCCAGTGGCATTGGACAAAAGTACCGTGCATCCAGGACCCTATCCAGTGACGTTGAACAAACGTACCGTGCTTCCAGTGGCGTTGGACCAACGTACTGTGCTTCCAGTGGCATCGGACAAACATACCGTGCATCCAGAACACTGTCCAGTGACGTTGGACAAACGTATCGTGCTTCCAGTGATGTTGGAGAAACGTACCGTGCCTCCAGGACCCTGTCAAGTGACATTGGTCTAACGTACCGTGCTTCCAGTGACGTTGGAGAAACGTACCGTGCCTCCAGGACCCTGTTCAGTGACGTTGGACAAACGTACCGTCCTTCCAGTGACGTTGGACAAACGTACCGTGTTTCAAGTGACATTGGACAAACGTACCGTGCATCCAGGACCCTATACAGTGACGTTAGACAAACGTACCGTGCTTCCAGTGGTGTTGGACAAACGTTCCGTGCTTCCAGTGATGTTGGACAAACGTACCGTGCATCCAGGACCCTGTCCAGTGACGTTGGACAAACGTACCGTGCCTCCAGGACCCTCTCCAGTGACGTTGGATAAACGTACCGTGCTTCCAGTGACGTTAGACAAACGTACCGTGTTTCAGTGGCATTGGACAAACGTACTGTGCATCCAGGACCCTGTCCAGTGACGTTGGACAAACGTACCGTGCCTCCAGGACCATGTCCAGTGTTGTTGGACAAACGTACCGTCCTTCCAGTGACGTTGGACAAACGTACCGTGCTTCCAGTGACGTTGGACAAACGTACCGTGTATCCAGGACCCTGTTTAGTGACGTTGGATAAACCTACCCTCCATCTAGGACCCTGTCCAGTGACGTTGGATAAACGTACCGTGCTTCCAGTGACGTTGGACAAACGTACCTTGCTTCTAGTTGCGTTGGACAAACGTACCGTGCTTCCAGTGGCATCGGACAAACGTACCGTGCATCGAGGACTCTGTCCAGTGACGTTGGACAAACGTACCGTGCTTCCAGTGATGTTGGACAAACGTACCGTGCCTCCAGGACCCTGTCCAGTGACGTTGGACAAACGTACCATGCTTCCAGTGACGTTTCACAAACGTACTGTGCCTCCAGGACCCTGTCCAGTGATGTTGGACAAATGTACCGTCTTTCCAGTGACGTTGGACAAACGTACCGTGCTTCCAGTGATGTTGGAGAAACGTACCGTGCCTCCAGGACCCTGTCAAGTGACATTGGTCTAACGTACCGTGCTTCCAGTGACGTTGGACAAACGTACCGTGCATCCAGGACCCTGTCCAGTGACGTTGGACAAACGTACCGTCCTTCCAGTGACGTTGGACAAACGTACCGTGTTTCCAGTGACATTGGACAAACGTACCGTGCATCCAGGACCCTATCCAGTGACGTTGGACAAACCTACCGTCCTTCCAGTGACGTTGGACAAACGTACCGTGTTTCCAGTGACATTGGACAAACGTAACGTGCATCCAGGGCCCTATCCAGTGACGTTGGACAAACGTACCGTGCTTCCAGTGATGTTGGAGAAACGTACCGTGCCTCCAGGACCCTGTCAAGTGACATTGGTCTAACGTACCGTGCTTCCAGTGACGTTGGACAAACGTACCGTGCATCCAGGACCCTGTCCAGTGACGTTGGACAAACGTACCGTGCATCCAGGACCCTGTCCAGTGACGTTGGACAAACGTACCGTCCTTCCAGTGACATTGGACAAACGTACCGTGTTTCCAGTGACATTGGACAAACGTACCGTGCATCCAGGACCCTATCCATTGACGTTGGACAAACCTTCCGTCCTTCCAGTGACGTTGGACAAACGTACCGTGTTTCCAGTGACATTGGACAAACGTAACGTGCATCCAGGACCCTATCCAGTGACGTTGGACAAACGTACCGTGCTTCCAGTGATGTTCGAGAAACGTACCGTGCCTCCAGGACCCTGTCAAGTGACATTGGTCTAACGTACCGTGCTTCCAGTGTCGTTGGACAAACGTACCGTGCTTCCAGTAGCGTTGGGCAAACGTACCGTGCTTCCAGTGGCATTGGACAAAAGTACCGTGCATCCAGGGCCCTATCCAGTGACGTTGAACAAACGTACCGTGCTTCCAGTGGCGTTGGACCAACATACTGTGCTTCCAGTGGCATTGGACAAACATACCGTGCATCCAGAACACTGTCCAGTGACGTTGGACAAACGTATCGTGCTTCCAGTGATGTTGGAGAAACGTACCGTGCCTCCAGGACCCTGTCAAGTGACATTGGTCTAACGTACCGTGCTTCCAGTGACGTTGGAGAAACGTACCGTGCCTCCAGGACCCTGTTCAGTGACGTTGGACAAACGTACCGTCCTTCCAGTGACGTTGGACAAACGTACCGTGTTTCAAGTGACATTGGACAAACGTACCGTGCATCCAGGACCCTATACAGTGACGTTGGATAAACGTACCGTGCTTCCAGTGGTGTTGGACAAACGTTCCGTGCTTCCAGTGATGTTGGACAAACGTACCGTGCATCCAGGACCCTGTCCAGTGACGTTGGACAAACGTACCGTGCCTCCAGGACCCTCTCCAGTGACGTTGGATAAACGTACCGTGCTTCCAGTGACGTTGGACAAACGTACCGTGTTTCAGTGGCATTGGACAAACGTACTGTGCATCCAGGACCCTGTCCAGTGACGTTGGACAAACGTACCGTGCCTCCAGGACCATGTCCAGTGTTGTTGGACAAACGTACCGTCCTTCCAGTGACGTTGGACAAACGTACCGTGCTTCCAGTGACGTTGGGCAAACGTACCGTGTATCCAGGACCCTGTTTAGTGACGTTGGATAAACGTACCCTGCATCTAGGACCCTGTCCAGTGACGTTGGATAAACGTACCGTGCTTCCAGTGACGTTGGACAAACGTACCGTGCTTCCAGTTGCGTTGGACAAACGTACCGTGCTTCCAGTGGCATCGGACAAACGTACCGTGCATCGAGGACTCTGTCCAGTGACGTTGGACAAACGTACCGTGCTTCCAGTGATGTTGGACAAACGTACCGTGCCTCCAGGACCCTGTCCAGTGACGTTGGACAAACGTACCATGCTCCCAGTGACGTTTCACAAACGTACTGTGCCTCCAGGACCCTGTCCAGTGATGTTGGACAAATGTACCGTTTTTCCAGTGACGTTGGACAAACGTACCGTGCTTCCAGTGATGTTGGAGAAACGTACCGTGCCTCCAGGACCCTGTCAAGTGACATTGGTCTAACGTACCGTGCTTCCAGTGACGTTGGACAAACGTACCGTGCATCCAGGGCCCTGTCCAGTGACGTTGGACAAACGTACCGTCCTTCCAGTGACGTTGGACAAACGTACCGTGTTTCCAGTGACATTGGACAAACGTACCGTGCATCCAGGACCCTATCCAGTGACGTTGGACAAACGTACTGTCCTTCCAGTGACGTTGTACAAACGTACCGTGTTTCCAGTGACATTGGACAAACGTAACGTGCATCCAGGACCCTATCCAGTGACGTTGGACAAACGTACCGTGCTTCCAGTGGTGTGGGACAAACGTTCCGTGCTTCCAGTGATGTTGGACAAACGTACCGTGCATCCAGGACCCTGTCCAGTGACGTTGGACAAACGTACCGTGCCTCCAGGACTCTCTCCAGTGACGTTTGATAAACGTACCGTGCTTCCAGTGACGTTGGACAAACGTACCGTGTTTCAGTGGCATTGGACAAACGTACTGTGCATCCAGGACCTTGTCCATTGACGTTGGACAAACGTACCGTGCCTCCAGGACCATGTCCAGTGTTGTTGGACAAACGTACCGTCCTTCCAGTGACGTTGGACAAACGTACCGTGCTTCCAGTGACGTTGGACAAACGTACCGTGTATCCAGGACCCTGTTTAGTGACGTTGGATAAACGTACCCTGCATCTAGGACCTTGTCCAGTGACGTTGGATAAACGTACCGTGCTTCCAGTGACGTTGGACAAACGTACCGTGCTTCCAGTTGCGTTGGACAAACGTACCGTGCTTCCAGTGGCATCGGACAAACGTACCGTGCATCGAGGACTCTGTCCAGTGACGTTGGACAAACGTACCGTGCTTCCAGTGATGTTGGACAAACGTACCGTGCCTCCAGGACCCTGTCCAGTGACGTTGGACAAACGTACCATGCTTCCAGTGACGTTTCACAAACGTACTGTGCCTCCAGGACCCTGTCCAGTGATGTTGGACAAATGTACCGTCTTTCCAGTGACGTTGGACAAACGTACCGTGCTTCCAGTGATGTTGGAGAATAGTACCGTGCCTCCAGGACCCTGTCAAGTGACATTGGTCTAACGTACCGTGCTTCCAGTGACGTTGGACAAACGTACCGTGCATCCAGGACCCTGTCCAGTGACGTTGGACAAACGTACCGTCCTTCCAGTGATGTTGGACAAACGTACCGTGCATCCAGGACCCTATCCAGTGACGTTGGACAAACGTACCGTGCTTCCAGTGGTGTGGGACAAACGTTCCGTGCTTCCAGTGACGTTGGACAAACGTACCGTGCTTCCAGTGATGTTGGAGAAACGTACCGTGCATCCAGGACCCTGTCCAGTGACGTTGGATAAACGTACTGTATCCAGGACCCTGTCCAAAGACTTTAGATAAACGTACCGTGCTTCCAGTGACTTTGGACAAACGTACCGTGTTCCCAGTGGCATTGGACAAACGTACTTTGCTTCCAGTGACGTTGGACAAACGTACCGTGCCTCCAGGACCCTGTCCAGTGGCGTTGGACAAGCGTACCGTGCTTCCAGTGACGTTGGACGAACGTACCAGTTTCCATTGGCATTGGACAAACGTACCGTGCTTCCAGTGACGTTGGACGAACGTACCGTGTTTTCATTGGCATTGGACAAACGTACCGTGCATCTAGGACCCTATCCAGTGACGTTGGTTAAACGTACCGTGCTTCCAGTGACGTTGGGTAAACGTACCGTGCATCCAGGACCCTGTCCTGTGACGTTGGACAAACGTTCTGTGCTTCCAGTGGCATCGGACAAACGTACCGTGCGTCTAGGACCCTGTCCAGTGACGTTAGACAAACGTACTGTGCTTCCAGTGACGTTGGACAAACGTACCATGATTCCAGTGACGTTGGACAAACGTACCGTGCTTCCAGTGACGTTAAACAAACGTACCGTGCTTCCAGTTGCATCGGACAAACGTACCGTGCATCCAGGAGTCTGTCCATTGACGTTACACAAACGTACCGTGCTTTCAGTGACGTTGAACAAACCTACCGTGCTTCCAGTGACGTTGGGCAAACGTACCGTGCATCCAGGACCCTATCCAGTGACGTTGGACAAACCTACCTTGCTTCTAGTGGCGTTGGACCAACGTACTGTGCTTCCAGTGGCATCGGACAAACGTACCGTGCATCTAGGACCCTGTCCAGTGACGTTAGACAAACGTACCGTGCTTTCAGTGACGTTGGACAAACGTACTGTGCTTCCATTGACGTTGGGCAAACGTACCGTGCATCCAGGATCCTATCCAGTGACGTTGGACGAACGTACCAGTTTCCATTGGCATTGGACAAACGTACCGTGCTTCCAGTGACGTTGGACGAACGTACCGTGTTTTCTTTGGCATTGGACAAACGTACCGTGCATCTAGGACCCTATCCAGTGACGTTGGTTAAACGTACCGTGCTTCCAGTGACGTTGGGTAAACGTACCGTGCATCCAGGACCCTGTCCAGTGATGGTGGATAAACGTACCGTGCTTCCAGTGACGTTAGACAAACGTACCGTGCTTCTAGTGACGTTGGACAAACGTACCGTGCCTCCAGGAACTTGTCCAGTGACGTTGGACAAATGTACCGTTCCTGCAGGACCCTGTCCAGTGAGGTTGGACAAACGTACCGTGCTTCCAGTGACGTTGGACAAACGTGCCGTGCTTCCAGTGACGTTTTACTAACGTACTGTGCATCCAGGACCCTGTTCAGTGACGTTAGACAAACGTACCGTGCTTCCAGTGACGTTAGACAAACGTACCGTGCTTCCAGTAACGTTACACAAACGTACCGTGCTTCCAGTGACGTTGGATAAACGTACCGTGCATCCAGGACCCTGTCCAGTGACGTTGGACAAACGTACCGTGCCTCCAGTGATGTTGGACAAACGTACCGTGCCTTCAGGACCCTGTCCAGTGACGTTGGACAAACGTACCGTGCTTCCAGTGACGTTTGACAAACGTACTGTGCCTCCAGGACTGTCCATTGATGTTTAACAAACGTACCGTCTTTCCAGTGACGTTGAACAAGCGTAATGTGTTTCCAGTGGCATTGGACAAACGTACCGTGCATCCAGTACCCTATCCAGACACGTTGGACAAACGTACCGTGCTTCCAGTATAGTTGAACAAACGTACCGTGCTTCCAGTGGGATTGGACAAACGTACCGTGCATCCAGGACCCTGTCCAGTGACGTTGGATAAACGTACCGTGCTCCCAGTGACGTTGGACAAAGGTACCGTACTTCCAGTGACGTTGAACAAACGTACCGTGCTTCCAGTGACTTTGGACAAACGTACCGTGCATCCAGGACCCTGTCCAGTGACGTTGGATAAACGTATTGTGCATCCAGGACCCTGTCTAGTGACGTTGGATAAACGTACCGTGCTTCCAGTGACGTTGGAGAAACGTACCGTGTTTCCAGTGGCATTGGACAAACGTACTGTGCTTCCAGTGACGTTGGACAAACTAACCGTGCCTCCATGACCCTGTCCAGTGACGTTGGACAAACGTACCGTGCTTATAGTGACGTTGAACGAACGTATCGTGCTTCCAGTGACGTTGGGCAAACGTGCCGTGCTTCCAGTGACGTTGGACGGACGTACCCTGTTTCCAGTGGCATTGCACAAACGTACCGTGCATCCAGGGTCTTGTTGAGCGACGTCAGACAAATGTACCGTGTTTACAGTGGCATTGTACGAACGTACCGTGCATCCAAGACCCTGTTGAGTGACGTTGGACAAACGTACCGTGCTTCCAGTGACGTTAAACAAACGTACCGTGCTTCCAGTTGCATCGGACAAACGTACCGTGCATCCAGGATCCTGTCCATTGACGTTACAAAAACGTACCGTGCTTTCAGTGACGTTGGACAAACGTACCGTGCTTCCATTGACGTTGGGCAAACGTACCGTGCATCCAGGATCCTATCCAGTGACGTTGGACAAAGGTACCGTGCTTCCAGTGGCATCGGACAAACGTACCGTGCATCCAGGACCCTGTCCAGTTGTGTTGGACAAACGTACCGTGCCTCCAGGACCCTGTCAAGTGACGTTGGACAAACGTACCGTGCCTCCAGGACCCTGTCAAGTGACGTTGGACAAACGTACCGTGCTTCCAGTGACGTTTGACAAACGTACTGTGCCTCCAGGACCCTGTCCAGTGATGTTGGACAAACGTACCGTCTTTCCAGTGACGTTGAACAAACGTACCGTTTTTCCAGTGGCATTGGACAAACGTACCGTGCATCCAGGACCCTATCCAGTGACGTTGAACAAACGTACCGTATCTCCAGTGGCGTTGGACAAACGTACCGTGCTTCCAGTGTAATCGGGCAAACGTACCGTGCATCCAGGACCCTGTCCAGTGACGTTGAATAAACGTACCGTGCTTCCAGTGACGTTGGACAAACGTACCGTGCTTCCAGTGGCATTGGACAAATGTACCGTGCATCCAGGACCCTATCCAGTGACGTTGGACAAACGTACTGCCTTTCCAGTGACGTTGAACAAACGTACCCTGTTTCCAGTTGCATTGGACAAAGGTACCGTGCATCCATGTCCCTGTCCAGTGACGTTGGACAAACGTACCGTGCTTCCAGTGACGTTGGACAAACGTACCGTGCCTCCAGGACCCTATCCAGTGACGTTGGACAAACGTACCGTCCTTCCAGTGACGTTGGACAAACGTACCGTGTCTCCAATGACATTGGACAAACGTAACGTGCATCCAGGACCCTATCCAGTGACGTTGGACAAACGTACCGTGTTCCCAGTGGCATTGGACAAACGTACTGTGCTTCCGGTGAAGATGGGCAAACGTACCGTGCCTCCAGGACCCTGTCCAGTGACGTTGGACGAACGTACTGTGCTTCCAATGAAGTTGGGCAAACGTACCGTGTTTCCAGTAACATCGGACAAACGTACCGTGCATCCAGGTCTCTCTTTAGTGACGTTGGACAAACGTACTGCCTTTCCAGCGACGTTGAACAAACGTACCCTGTTTCCAGTTGCATTGGACAAAGGTACCGTGTATCCAGTACCCTGTCCAGTGACGTTGGACAAACGTACCGTGTTTCCAGTGGCATTGGACAAACGTACTGTGCTTCCAGTGGCATCGGACAAACGTGCCCTGCATCCAGGACCCTGTCCAGTGACGTTGGATGAACGTACCGTGTTTCCAGTGGCATTGCTCAAATATACCGTTCATCCAGGACCTTGTTGGGCGAGTCAGACAAACGTACCGTGTTTCCAGTGGCAATGTACAAACGTACCGTGCATCCAGGACCCTGTTGAGTGACGTTGGACAATCGTACCGTGCTTCCAGTGACGTTGGGCAAACGTACCGTCCCTCCAGGACCCTGTCCAGTGACGTTGAACAAACGTACCGTGCTTCCAGTGACGTTGGACAAACGTACCGTGCTTCCAGTGACGTTAAAGAAACGTAACTTGCTTCCAGTGACGTTCGACGAACGTACCGTGCATCCAGGACCCTGTCCAGTGAGGTTGGACAAACGTACCGTGCTTCCAGTGACGTTGGACAAACGTACCGTGCTTCCAGTGACGTTTCACAAACGTACCGTGCATCCAGGACCCTGTCCAGTGATGGTGGATAAACGTACCGTGCTTCCAGTGACGTTAGACAAACGTACCGTGCTTTTAGTGACGTTGGACAAACGTACCGTGCCTCCAGGAACTTGTCCAGTGACGTTGGACAAATGTACCGTTCCTGCAGGACCCTGTCCAGTGAGGTTGGACAAACGTACCGTGCTTCCAGTGACGTTGGACAAACGTGCCGTGCTTCCAGTGACGTTTTACTAACGTACTGTGCATCCAGGACCCTGTTCAGTGACGTTAGACAAACGTACCGTGCTTCCAGTGACGTTAGACAAACGTACCGTGCTTCCAGTAACGTTACACAAACGTACCGTGCTTCCAGTGACGTTGGATAAACGTACCGTGCATCGAGTACCCTGTCCAGTGACGTTGGACAAACGTACCGTGCCTCCAGTGATGTTGGACAAACGTACCGTGCCTTCAGGACCCTGTCCAGTGACGTTGGACAAACGTTCCGTGCTTCCAGTGACGTTTGACAAACGTACTGTGCCTCCAGGACTGTCCATTGATGTTTGACAAACGTACCGTCTTTCCAGTGACGTTGAACAAGCGTAATGTGTTTCCAGTGGCATTGGACAAATGTACCGTGCATCCAGTACCCTATCCAGACACGTTGGACAAACGTACCGTGCTTCCAGTGTAGTTGAACAAACGTACCGTGCTTCCAGTGGGATTGGACAAACGTACCGTGCATCCAGGACCCTGTCCAGTGACGTTGGACAAACGTACCGTGCTTCCAGTGGCGTCGAACAAACGTACCCTGCTTCCAGTGGCATCGGACAAACGTACCGTGCATCCAACGACCCTGTCCAGTGACGTTGGTTAAACGTACCGTGCTTCCAGTGACGTTGGACAAACGTACCGTGCTTCCAGTAACGTTGGACAAACGTACCGTGCCTCCAGGACCCTGTCCAGTGACGTTGGACAGACGTACCGTGCTTCCAGTGACGTTGGACGAACGTACCGTGTTTCCAGTGGCATTGCACAAATGTACCGTTCATCCAGGACCTTGTTGAGCGATGTCAGACAAACGTACTGTGTTTCCAGTGGCATTGTACAAACGTACCGTGCATCCAGGACCCTGTTGAGTGACGTTGGACAAACGTAGCGTGCTTCCAGTGACGTTGGACAAACGTACCGTGCCTCAGGAACCTGTCCAGTGACGTTGGACAAACGTACCGTCCTTCCAGTGACGTTGGACAAACGTACCGTCCCTCCAGGACCCTGTCCAGTGACGTTGGACAAACGTACCGTGCTTCCAGTGACGTTGGACAAACGTACCGTGCTTCCAGTGACGTTGGACAAACGTACCGTGCATCCAGGACCCTGTCCAGTGACGTTGGATAAACGTACCGTGCATCCAGGACCCTGTCCAGTGACGTTGGATAAACGTACCGTGCTTCCAGTGACGTTGTACAAACGTACCGTGCTTCCAGTAGCGTTGGACAAACGTACGTGCTTCCAGTGGCATCGGACAAACTTACCGTGCATGGAAGACTGTTCAGTGACGTTGGACAAACGTACCGTGCTTACAGTGGCGTTGGACAAACGTACCGTGCTTTCAGTGGCATCGGACAAACGTACCGTGCATCCAGGACCCTGTCCAGTGAAGTTGGATAAATGTACCCTGCTTCCAGTGACGTTGGACAATCGTACCGTGCTTCCAGTGACGTTGGGCAAACGTACCGTCCCTCCAGGACCCTGTCCAGTGACGTTGAACAAACGTACCGTGCTTCCAGTGACGTTGGACAAACGTACCGTGCTTCCAGTGACGTTAAAGAAACGTAACTTGCTTCCAGTGACGTTCGACGAACGTACCGTGCATCCAGGACCCTGTCCAGTGAGGTTGGACAAACGTACCGTGCTTCCAGTGACGTTGGACAAACGTACCGTGCTTCCAGTGACGTTTTACAAACGTACCGTGCATCCAGGACCCTGTCCAGTGATGGTGGATAAACGTACCGTGCTTCCAGTGACGTTAGACAAACGTACCGTGCTTTTAGTGACGTTGGACAAACGTACCGTGCCTCCAGGAACTTGTCCAGTGACGTTGGACAAATGTACCGTTCCTGCAGGACCCTGTCCAGTGAGGTTGGACAAACGTACCGTGCTTCCAGTGACGTTGGACAAACGTGCCGTGCTTCCAGTGACGTTTTACTAACGTACTGTGCATCCAGGACCCTGTTCAGTGACGTTAGACAAACGTACCGTGCTTCCAGTGACGTTAGACAAACGTACCGTGCTTCCAGTAACGTTACACAAACGTACCGTGCTTCCAGTGACGTTGGATAAACGTACCGTGCATCGAGGACCCTGTCCAGTGACGTTGGACAAACGTACCGTGCCTCCAGTGATGTTGGACAAACGTACCGTGCCTTCAGGACCCTGTCCAGTGACGTTGGACAAACGTTCCGTGCTTCCAGTGACGTTTGACAAACGTACTGTGCCTCCAGGACTGTCCATTGATGTTTGACAAACGTACCGTCTTTCCAGTGACGTTGAACAAGCGTAATGTGTTTCCAGTGGCATTGGACAAATGTACCGTGCATCCAGTACCCTATCCAGACACGTTGGACAAACGTACCGTGCTTCCAGTGTAGTTGAACAAACGTACCGTGCTTCCAGTGGGATTGGACAAACGTACCGTGCATCCAGGACCCTGTCCAGTGACGTTGGATAAACGTACCGTGCTCCCAGTGACGTTGGACAAACGTACCGTACTTCCAGTGACGTTGAACAAACGTACCGTGCTTCCAGTGACGTTGGACAAACGTACCGTGCATCCAGGACCCTGTCCAGTGACGTTGGATAAACGTATTGTGCATCCAGGACCCTGTCTAGTGACGTTGGATAAACGTACCGTGCTTCCAGTGACGTTGGAGAAACGTACCGTGTTTCCAGTGGCATTGGACAAACGTACTGTGCTTCCAGTGACGTTGGACAAACTAACCGTGCCTCCATGACCCTGTCCAGTGACGTTGGACAAACGTACCGTGCTTATAGTGACGTTGGACGAACGTACCGTGCTTCCAGTGACGTTGGGCAAACGTGCCGTGCTTCCAGTGACGTTGGACGGACGTACCCTGTTTCCAGTGGCATTGCACAAACGTACCGTGCATCCAGGGCCTTGTTGAGCGACGTCAGACAAATGTACCGTGTTTACAGTGGCATTGTACGAACGTACCGTGCATCCAAGACCCTGTTGAGTGACGTTGGACAAACGTACCGTGCCTCCAGTGACGTTGGACAAACGTACCGTGCCTACAGGAACCTGTCCAGTGACGTTGGACAAACGTACCGCCCCTCCAGGACCCTGTCCAGTGATGTTGGACAAACGTACCGTGCTTCCAGTGACGTTGGACAAACGTACCGTGCTTCCAGTGACGTTTGACAAACGTACCGTGCATCCAGGACCCTGTCGAGTGACGTTTGTATAAACGTACCGTGCATCCAGGACCCTGTCCAGTGATGTTGGTTAAACGTACCGTGCTTCCAGTGACGTTGGAAGAACGTACCGGGCCTCCAGGAACCTGTCCAGTGACTGTGGACAAACCTCCCGTGCTTCCAGTGGCATCGGACAAACGTACCGTGCATCGGTGACTCTGTCCAGTGATGTTTTACAAACGTACCGTGCTTCCAGTGTAGTTTAATAAACGTACCGTGCTTCCAGTGGCATCGGACAAACGTACCGTATATCCAGGACCCTGTCCAGTGACGTTGGATAAACGTACCGTCTCCCAGTGACGTTGGGCAAACGTACCGTGCTTCCAGTGACTTTGAACAAACGTACCGTGCTTCCAGTGACGTTGGACAAACGTACCGTGCATCCAGGACCCTGTCCAGTGACGTTGGATAAACGTACCGTGCATCCAGGACCCTGTCCAATGACGTTTGATAAACGTACCGTGCTTCCATTGACGTTGGACAAACGTACCGTGTTTACAGTGGCATTGGACGAACGTACCGTGTTTCCAGTGGCATTGCACAAACGTACCGTGCATCAAGGACCTTGTTGAGCGACGTTAGACGAACGTACCGTGTTTCCAGTGACTTTGAACAAACGTACCGTGCTTCCAGTGACGTTGGACAAACGTACCGTGCCTCCAGGACCCTGTCCAGTGACGTTGGACAGACGTACCGTGCTTCCAGTGACGGACGAACGTACCGTGTTTCCAGTGGCATTGCACAAATGTACCGTTCATCCAGGACCTTGTTGAGCGACGTCAGACAAACGTACCGTGTTTCCAGTGGCATTGTACAAACGTACCGTGCATCCAGGACCCTGTTGAGTGGCGTTGGACAATCGTACCGTGCTTTCAGTGGCATCGGACAAACGTACTGTGCATCCAGGACCCTGTTTGGTGAAGTTGGACAAACGTACCGTGCTTCCAGTGGCATCGGACAAACGTACCATGCATCGAGGACTGTCCAGTGACGTTGGACAAACGTACCGTGCTTCCAGTGGCGTCGAACAAACGTACCCTGCTTCCAGTGGCATCGGACAAACGTACCGTGCATCCAACGACCCTGTCCAGTGACGTTGGTTAAACGTACCGTGCTTCCAGTGACGTTGGACAAACGTACCGTGCTTCCAGTAACGTTGGACAAACGTACCGTGCCTCCAGGACCCTGTCCAGTGACGTTGGACAGACGTACCGTGCTTCCAGTGACGTTGGACGAACGTACCGTGTTTCCAGTGGCATTGCACAAATGTACCGTTCATCCAGGACCTTGTTGAGCGATGTCAGACAAACGTACTGTGTTTCCAGTGGCATTGTACAAACGTACCGTGCATCCAGGACCCTGTTGAGTGACGTTGGACAAACGTAGCGTGCTTCCAGTGACGTTGGACAAACGTACCGTGCCTCAGGAACCTGTCCAGTGACGTTGGACAAACGTACCGTCCTTCCAGTGACGTTGGACAAACGTACCGTCCCTCCAGGACCCTGTCCAGTGACGTTGGACAAACGTACCGTGCTTCCAGTGACGTTGGACAAACGTACCGTGCTTCCAGTGACGTTGGACAAACGTACCGTGCATCCAGGACCCTGTCCAGTGACGTTGGATAAACGTACCGTGCATCCAGGACCCTGTCCAGTGACGTTGGATAAACGTACCGTGCTTCCAGTGACGTTGTACAAACGTACCGTGCTTCCAGTAGCGTTGGACAAACGTACCGTGCTTCCAGTGGCATCGGACAAACTTACCGTGCATGGAAGACTGTTCAGTGACGTTGGACAAACGTACCGTGCTTACAGTGGCGTTGGACAAACGTACCGTGCTTTCAGTGGCATCGGACAAACGTACCGTGCATCCAGGACCCTGTCCAGTGAAGTTGGATAAATGTACCCTGCTTCCAGTGACGTTGGACAAACGTACCTTGATTCCAGTGACGTTGGACAAACGTACTGTGCCTCTAGGACTCTGTCCAGTGACTTTGGACAAACGTACCGTGCTTCCAGTGACGTTGGACAAACGTACCGTGCTTCCAGTGGCATCGGACAAACGTACCGTGCATCCAGGACCCTGTTCAGTGACGTTGGGCAAACGTACTGTGCTTCCAGTGATGTTGGACAAACGTACCGTGCTTCCAGTGACGTTGGACAAACGTACCGTGCATCCAGGACCCTGTTCAGTGACGTTGGATAAACGTACCTTGCATCCAGGGCCCTGTCCAGTGACGTTGGACAAACGTACCGTGCTGTATTGACCATGGACAAACGTACCGTTTTTCCAGTGGCATTGGACAAACGTACCTTGCATCCAGGAACCTGTCAAGTGACGTTGGGCAAACATATCGCGCTTCCAGTGACTTTGGGAAAACGTACCGTGCCTCTAGGACCCTCTCCAATGGCTTTGGCAAACGTACCGTGCTTCCATTGACGTTGGAGAAACGTACTGTGCATCCAGGACTCTGTCCAATGATTTGGATAAACGTACCGTGCATCCAGGGCTTTGTCCAGTGACGTTGGACAAACGTACCGTGCTTCCAGTGACGTTAGCCAAACGTACCGTGTTTCCAGTGGCATTGAACAAACGTACCGTGCATCCAGGACCCTGTCCAGTGACGTTGGATAAACGTACCCTGCTTCCAGTGACGTTGGACAAACGTACCGTGTTTCCAGTGGCATTGGACAAACGTACCGTGCGTCCAGGACCCTGTTGAGTGACGTTGGACAAACGTACCGTGTTTCCAGTGATGTTGGACAAACCTACTGTGCATCCAGGACCCTGTTGAGTGACGTTGGACAAACGTACCGTGCTTCCAGTGACGTTGGACAAACGTACTGTGGCTCCAGGTCCCTGTCCAGTGACGGACAAAAGTACCGTGCTTCCATTGACGTTGGACAAACGTACCGTGTTTCCAGTGGCATTGCGCAAACGTACCCTGCATCCAGGTCCCTGTCTAGTGACGTTGGACAAACGTACCGTGCCTCTAGGACCCTGTCCAGTGCATTTGGACAAACGTACCGTGCTTCCAGTGACGTTGGACAAACGTTCCGCGCATCCAGGACCCTGTCCAGTGACGTTGAATAAACGTACCGTGCATTTAGGACCCTGTCCAGTGACGTTGGACAAACGTACCGTGCTTCCAGTGATGTTAGCCAAACGTACCGTGTTTCCAGTCGCATTGGACAAACGTACCGTGCATCCAGGACCCTGTATAGTGACGTTGGATAAACGTACCGTGCTTCCAGTGGCCCTGGACAAACGTACCGTGCTTCCAGTGGCGTTAAACTAACGTACTGTGCTGCCAGTGACGCTGCATAAACGTACCATGCTTCCAGTGTTGTTGGACAAACGTATCGTGTATCCAGGACCCTGTCTAGTGACGTTGGACAAATATACCGTGCTTCCAGTGGCGTTGAACAAACGTACCGCCTTGCCAGTGATGTTGCATAAACGTACCATGCTTTCAGTGACGTTTGACAAAGATACCGTGTATCTAGACCCTTGTCCAGTAACGCTGGATAAACGTACCTTGCTTCCAGTGACGTTGGGCAATCGTACCGTGCCTCCAGGACCCTGTCCAGTGACGTTGGTCAAATGTACTGTGCCTCCAGTGACGTTGGACAAACGTACCGTGCTTCCAGTGACGTTGGAAAAACGTACCGTGTTTCCAGTGGCATTGGAGAGACGTACTGTGCATCCAAGACCCTGTCCAGTGACGTTGGTCAAACGTACCGTGCTTCCAGTGACTTTGGACAATTGTACCGTGCTTCCAGTGACGTTGGAAAAACGTACAGTGCTTCCAGTGACGTTGGACAATCGTACCGTGCTTGCAGGTCACCCGGACAGGGAGGCGCTTATTGTGGAGTTTTGTGAACAGCTGAACACACTGCTGGGGGTGGCCCAAGTCTGCACCGGCTCCAGGTGAGGCCGCTGCTACACATCTTCACCGGCTCCAGGTGAGGTTGCTGCTACACATCTGCACCGGCTCCAGGTGAGGCCGCTGCTACACATCTGCACCGGTACCAGGTGAGGCCGCTGCCACACATCTGCACCGGGTCCGGGTGAGGCCGCTGCTACACACTGGGACGACACCCCAGCCCTATAACTCGGTTCCACTCAGGGCTAAGTTGTGCCTTTTCATCTAACTCAAATTTGTCTCGTCCCGTTCCGTACTGGGAAATTTTTCCAATAAGGGGACCCGTCGCGTCCCATTCCTTCTGGCTCCTGATCTTTTTAGAGATGCTGCTTTGCCCTGAAACCTGGAGAATTTCGACTCATCGACCGATCCAGTCAGTTACGAAACTCCGCTTTGTGCAAACCGTTATCACCCACATCATCAAAGCAGTTGGTGTGCAGAGTGTTTCAAACTCAGAAAAACGATCAGTCTGTCACTGAGTCGATAAGCAGCGTCGAGAAAAATAATATTTCCTTTAGCACGCGCATTGACGGGGGTCTGAGCCACCTTTGCTTTGACGGGGGTGTGGCGGGTACCCACACCCCTAAGATCTCGAGAACCACGCTATGTAGCAATAAACGGTAAACGGCGCTAGGTGGCCCATCCATGTCTGAAATACTTGAAATACATTTTAAAATACATGAAACTTATTTACTTGAACTTATTTTCATGTCACATTTAAGGTCACTAGAGGTTAAAACATGCCTACATAGGGATAACTTGTAACTGAAGGTTTTCGGTCATTACATCTGAACAAGTAAAGATAGAGCAAAACAACTTGAACTATATGAATCCTCGCAGCAGGCCAAATCGAATGATATATAATATGACCATGCTAGATAAAATCATGGATTTGACCTGACCTGGGGTCAGGTCAAGGTCAAAATAGATAAAATTAGATAATTAGATGAAATACACATCATTAGAATGTCAGAGACAAGACAAATCTAATACAGCTAAAATAAACGCTCTATCGCTATGCATTACTAGTTATTCAGTTAAAACAATTTTTCTCATGTATTTCCAATGGAGAGGTCATGGTTCGTACCTAACCTTAGGTCATCGATATAAAAAATATCGGAAGATATTTTAGAAAATTCAGTGGGCTCACTATGTGCTATGAATTTCAATCGGATAAGTTCACCCTGTTCCCACTTATGCTATCTTAAATTTTTTAGGTCAGGTCACTTGACCTGTACGTGTGGCCTGACCTAAGATGACCTGAACTTAAAATTTTGACAAAAGTTGTAAAAATAATGAGGAAAAAGGTATGCCAAGTACGGCGGCGCTACGCGCTGCCGTTTTTATGTCATTTCCGAAAAACCAGAGGTACCCACCCCCCTCGTGTACCCCCCATGGGGTACCCGCCCCCGTCAATGCGCGTGTTAATATTTCACAAAAGAATCCGTAGTTATCAGAAAATAGAGAAATTTGTTAAAAAAACACCATTCTCAAAAGAAAACAGCTCGATTTTAATCACTATGCCGTTTTTGACGAAGTACGCAGAAAAATGTATTTCCGGCCTGGAAGATTGTGACAAAGTTATTGCTTGAGAATACTGGGAGAGTCATCTATTTTTACCGACGGCTGAGTCTCATTGTTCAATACTCGTGACCTGTCTGCCTAGTTCTTCAGGAGGACGCAGTTTATTGCCATAGCGCCAGACTACCATCAGTCTCATGACCTGTTTGCGGTTGATGTCTGAGTGAGACCTGCTCCTGGCGTTCAGAATGTTGACGTGCTGTTTACTGACGCTGGTGCGGCCTTGCAGATCGTGCCGGGTCAGTCAGCAGAACGGATACCTCCTCACCCTCTACCTCCTCACCAAGATTCTCTACCTGGCGAATATCTTTCAATTTTTTCTGCTATCTACATTCCTAGGTAAGCATTTTGAACAGCAGCAGTAACGCTATGACGCGACAGCAAGTTTGCTGCCTACATTAAAGTGAAAACCTCTGTATGTCATGCACATCTTCTTTAGAAATCCGATGTAGTTCCTTGTGCGCGAAGCCCGGAGGCGTTGCAACGTATCGATTCATAGCAATTATCTTGGACACGAGACTTAGCATATTCGAATTACCTTCAGTTAGAGCGGGGCGCCAAATATCGCCTCTTGATCGGCTCAAACCCGTGGCCCTCTGCAGAGTGTACACAGTGCTACTAGTTGATCCGCTGACTCCCCGACCCCACTGAAACAGTGTAAAAATATCACGGAAATCATCCGTAATCATCTGGCGGCACGAACATTTCTGCAATCACTTATATTTAGTCCAAACAAGCTGTTGCAACAAAGCTACTCCTCAAGTAACTTTCAGCAGAGCTTTCTCACCAAAGCGGCTGGCGCTGACGTTTTCTCTCGATGAGAATCTGACGTCTCACACTCTGGCCTCGTTTTCCGCCATCTCTCACATGCCTGGCTATAAGCGTGCCTTCTGGCCCGGTTCTTGCTCTGCCGGCGCAGTTCGCCGCCGTCCATGCTCGGGCTTTATTAGCCCGCTCTGTGGCAGTTATCACCGCTGGCTCCCACCCGATGGCAGCGGATTCCAGCGACCGTCCGACCCGCGGCTAATGTCGGCTGAAACGCAGCCGCGCCGGACCTGAACTCTGAACCAGACCACGTAGAGAGCCCACTGCGACTCCGGTGCTGCTCGCTGGTTCACTGAATGCCTAAAGTTCTGATTACCTTAAATTCTAATGTTGGTTTCACAATCCATAAGTTATCTGCCCTCTTGGTGTCTTCCGTGTACATCAGAAAGAAATACTACGCATAATACTTAATTAAATTACAAGAAAATGGAACAGCTGTGTGGGTTTAAATTTAATACTTTGAATTTTTCGTGCTGATGGCTAATTTCTGCAATTATATCTATTGCTTAATTATTGCATAAAATGACAAATTGTATGAGTTGACTTTTAAACTCTATCTGACAGTTCCGGTTACAAACCATGGTCACGTAACTTGTCTAGCAAATGAGACGTGCCCCAGCCCCCAAAAAAAATTACCAATCGACCGAGCACTTTCCCATTTTCTTCTGCTTAATAATGTGGACTCAATTACATAGAGTTGAGTTCGTTTGTAGGCGAACGTGCTCAGCAGCACTTTCAACTAGAGTCTCCGAACATTTCTCTACGGCGTGCTGAGTCTCTGAACATGTCTCTACGGCGTGCTGAATCTCTGAACACGTCTACGGTGGGCTGAATCTCTGAACACGTCTACTTCGGCTTGAATCTCTGCACACGTCCACAGTGACTGAATCTCTGCACACGTCTAGAGCAGCTGAATCTCTGAACACGTCTACTTCGGCTTGAATCTCTGCACACGTCCACAGTGACTGAATCTCTGCACACGTCTAGAGCAGCTGAATCTCTGAACACGTCTACTTCGGCTTGAATCTCTGCACACGTCCACAGTGACTGAATCTCTGCACACGTCTAGAGCAGCTGAATCTCTGAACACGTCTACGGCAGTCTGAATCTCTGAACACGGCCCCGGTGGGCTGAATCTCTGCACACGTCTAGAGCAGCTGAATCTCTGAACACGTCTACGGCAGTCTGAATCTCTGAACACGGCCCCGGTGGGCTGAATCTCTGCACACCTCTATGAAGGGTTGAATCATTGCACACGTCCACAGTGGCTGAATCTCTGAACACGTCTACGGCGGGCTGAATCTCTGAACACGTCTGCTGAATGTCTGTTGTGGACTGGGTCTGTGAACATGTCTGTTGTGGACTGGGTCTGTGAACATGTCTGTTGTGGACTGAGTCTGGGAACATGTCTATTGTGGACTGAGTCTGGGAACATGTCTGCTGTGGACTGAGTCTGTGAACATCTCTGTTGTGGCTGGGTCTGGGAACATGTCCGTTGTGGACTAAGTCTGTGAACATGTCTGTTGTGGACTGAGTCTGTGAACATGTCTGTTGTGGACTGAGTCTGTGAACATGTCTGTTGTACACTGAGTCTCTGAACATGTCTGTTGTGGACTGAGTGTGAACATGTCTGTTGTGGACTGAGTGTGAACATGTCTGCCGTGGACTGAGTCTGTGAACATGTCTGTTGCAGGTTCCGCATACATAGCCCACGGTTTCCAGATTCTTCGAACGTACCTTTCTCGTCGAAACTGGCACAACTCCTCCCTCTTTCCTCTGCATACCCTCTGTCAGGTGAGTGATCCCTTATGAGAAACAACAATGGCAAATTAAAGCCATGAAAGGCTTTTATGATGGGTTTTGGCTGGGATGGCAGTTTGGAGAGCGTGTTGAGAAACCACTATTGGCATTTTTTATTACATCCAAAGCTTTCTGAATACAATTTATGCAAGCTTTATAGTTCAGAGTAAAGGGCTTGGAACCCATGGAATAATCCTTTTCCATCTGGCAGCGCATGTCACGTGTTAAATCTTGACAAATGGCATTGGTACGCAATCTGGCATGTTCAAAACCGACACAAGCTGCCAGATTCGTGATAGCACGTGATGCTTGATTCAACTCAACATCATAGGTGGATCCAGAATTGCCAATCGAGGGGGAGGGGCACCTTCCCAGGGGTGCCATCCGGACCAGTGGGCCGGCAAAACCTATCGGTGGGCACTGATTTTTGCATCTTTGGGGCGGGGGAGGGGGTGGGAAGCGAAATTTCAGGGGGCGTTATCGAGTGACTATTTCAGGGGGCGCTGAGGTTGGATCGGGGGAGGGCACCTACCCCCCCACCTCTGCCCACCCTTGATCCGCCCATGCACAGCATAGTAGAACGCTTGGCGACATCTTTGTTCTGAATGGCTTGTGGTGGAAACAAAATGTGTTGCCCTGACTCTCAGACCAATTTTGTTGATGAGTTGTTCCTTATACAATGTCGACAAAGCGGTCCATTGTCATGGGAAGTGTCGCAGTGCAGTCACATTTTCTGCGGCTGTGGTTTCGGCTGGGATGACACCGGCTGAACACCTCCTCACGTCTCTGGTTCATAAAACTAGTCAGCTTCCAGGACGTCCAACGCCCGAGTTTGTAAAGCAAACACACCCCACTATTAACACGCGCTTTGACGGGGGTCTGAGCCACCTTCGCATTGACGGGGGGTACCCGCCCCCCCTAAGATCTCGAGAACCACGGTAGGTAGCGAAAAACGGTAAACGGCGTTGGGCTGCCCATCCACTTCTCCATCGAAAACATTTGAACCATTTTTTTGTCAGGTCACATTTAAGGTCACGAGAGGTCAAAACATGCCCGTCATAGGGATAACATGTAAAATTCAGTTTTTCGGCCATTACATCTGAACAAGTAAAGATAGAGCAAAACGACTTGAACTATATGAATCCTCTTAGCAAGCCGAATCGAATGATATATAATTTGACCTTGCTAGGTCAAATCAAGGATTTGACCTGACCTGAGGTCAGGTCAGGGTCAAATTATATAAAATGCATATCATTAGAACTACAAAGCCCAGGCGAGTCTAATGCAGCTAAAATAAATGCTCTATCACCATCCGTTACTGAGTTATTCCGTAAAGACCATTTTTCCCATGTATTTCCAATGGAGAGGTCATGCCCCGTACCTGACCTTAGGTCATCGATATCAAAAATACCGGAACATATGTTAGAGAACTCGGTGGGGCCATTATGTGATATGAGTTTCAATCAGATAAGTTCACCCTGCTCCGACTTATGCTATCTTAAACTTTTTTTGAGGTCGGGTCACTTGACCTGTACTGGTGACCTGACCTGAGATGACCTAACCTTAAAATTTTCACAGAAGTTGTAAAAATGATGAGGGAAAAGGTATACCAAGTACGGCGGCGCTACGCGCCGCCGTTTTTCTACTATCTCCGAAAAACCCGAGGGGGGGCGGGTACCCGCCCCTCCCCGTCAATGCGCGTGTTAATAAGTCACCCACACATACAGGGTGTTTCATAAAGAATGATATTTTTGAATTGATCTCAATGCGGTTGTAAATAGGTTGTTGTGGTATGATTTATATATCAATCAAAAGTGAATTTTGGGACATTTACGATTATTCATATTTTGATAGCTGTTTTGATATTTTTGCTACTTCAAAAGTAGTCTTAAAAATGAGTTGAAAAATACTGTCTATTTTGCCTTCATCGAAAATGTTCCTAGACACCACGCGCGTATCACGTGACAAGTATCACGCCAATGACACTGCAAACCTTACATCGCCCCTGTGGTACATCACAGTCCACACGCACATTGCCTCTGGAAATTAATTCTAAAAAAGACCTCTCCAGCTTAGGAAAGCCCGCGTCCAGGCAAGCAATCCCCAATTGGTCCACGTTCCCTGGTCTGCGGTGAACAGTGAGAGCTTTTGCGCTGTCTCCGCCGCATCCAGTCATTCATACGGAAGGTGAGCCAATGAGTCATATGGAGCTTGAACCAAAAGTTTTAAACTTGTAATATTACTGAAAATTGTGCCTTTGATTTGCATGCTCACGTGCCATTTCTGTGTGCTAAAGCTTTTTCAGAGTGCTGGCAGTTCCGTTTTCTCAAGCATAAGCGGGGATGTGTTATGTTTCTTGCATCATCTTCCAAGTCTTTTTAAGACGGGGGAAAATATTTGATGATATTTGAAAATATTAGACCTTTTATGACCTTTTTGACATTCAATGACCTTTATTTGGCCTTGCGTGACTTCAGTGATAACTCTGTGTCGAATAACGACTACAGATGCGTGTTTCAATTCGGTATTTCTAAATGAGATGAACACCGAATTATTTGCCTTGCGTCCGATACGGGCTTAACCTTTTTCGACTTGTGACCTTTTTACCTTGAAAGAGGGTAAGCAATAACAAGTGAAGAAGCAAATACTTGGCGTAAATGATGCAGAATGGTTTATGAATAGTCAATTTGAATGATATGGACACTACACTAGTTGGTTTGCATATTACATGAACTTGAACTTTTTCGAAATTTGACCTTATTTGACCTTGAAGGGGGTCAAAAATGACCTTGAAGGGGGTGTAAGCAGTGACAGATGATTAGAACTCACTAAATTGGCGTAAATGATTCAAATGGCTTGTGAATAGTCCATTTAAATAATGTGGACTCTGAACTAGTTACTTTCACTTCTAAGGAGTACTTTTGAGCTCTGAACCAGTCCCATACAATGCAATGCACCAGTAAAAGTCATTTAAACACATTTGAAAATGCCACAAGAGATTACCAAAGGCTATAAAAAGCCAAACTGAGGTCATACCATGTTTTAAATTCAAGCTAGGTCCGAGGGAACGCGACACAAAGTCTCAAAATCCAAAAATCTTCCTGAACCCTCGCTCCACTAGAATAATGAAATCGATGGTCCCCTAACGTTTTTTTCGGAACAACAGACAAACAACGAGGGGCAGCACCACGGTTGAGGGTTCTACGTCTTACCCCATTATTTTCCCATCATCCCTGAAATTTATTACTCCGGGTCACCGTAGGTCAGGTCACCAGGCGATATCAACCAAGGTCACCTCACTTAAACTTTTGAGCTCTACCATAGTTACATTTCTAAGCCGATCGATTTAAAACTTTCGACACTTCATGGCCCCTGGACTGGAGTCTACCAAATTTATCTTCGGGATTTTCCGATTTGGTGACCGGAGGTCAGGTCACCAGATAACCTCTTCCATAGAAAAAGCATGGGAAAAGCTGTCTTATGAGCTAAAAGTCACAAAATAATCATGAATGCTCAATTTTCTCAGATAAGCGTTCTTGGACACCCTGTCATGGACCCCAGGGGCGATATTGTCCTTTGACCTATCTGAGATAATCAGAGGTCACCAGAGGTCAAAAACAGCATTTTGACGATAACTTTTGACCTAATTAAGCTACGACACTGAATCAAAGGTCATCGTGTATGTCTCGTCACTAGTTTTCATTTGATATACAACACGGTCACTTTCTTACCTTTCGAGACCTCAGGCCATATCAAGTCACGAGGTACCCTCCAGAGCTCAAACCACTGGCGGGAGGCCATTATTTTCCACATAGCGGAGAAAGTCCTGGCATTTTCCTATCAAATGATTTTGCTAGATC